>CAUYON010148799.1:0-11488 GCA_963573935.1 Arctocebus calabarensis
TGTCTCTTCACTCTGTTAATTATTCCCTTTGCTGTGTAGAAGTTTTTGGCTTGATGCAATCTCATGTATCTATTCATTGCCTCCGGTTTTTTTTTTTGGGGGGGGGGGGTCCTATCCAGGAAACCATTGCCTAGACCAATGTCATGGAGGTTTTTGCCTTATGTTTTAGTAGTTTTATAGTTTCGGGTCTTTTGTATAAGTCTTTAATCCACTTTGAGCTGTTTTTTGTATATGATGTGAGATGAGGGTACATTTTCATTCTTTTGCATGTGAATATACAGCTTTTCCAACACCATTTATTGAAGACACTGTCCTTTCCCCACTGTGTGTTCTTGTCACCTTTGTTGAAAACTAACCAGAAATATCTGGTTTTTTTCCCTGGGCTTTCTATCCTATTCCATTGGTTAGTGTCTGTTTTTATGCTGGCACTATAGTGTTTTCATTTCAATAGCTTTAAAATGTATTTCCAAATCAACAAGTATGATGCCTCCAGCTGTGTTCTTTTTGTTCAATAATGCTTTGGCTATTTGGAGCCTTTTGTGGTTCCTTGTGAATTTTAGGACTGTGTTTTTTATTTTTATAAAAAATAACATTGAAATTTTGATAGAGGTTTCATTGAATCTATGAATTGCTTTGGGATAGTACAGACATTTTAATAATAGTAATTCTCTCAATACACAAACACAAGATATCCTTCCATTTATTGTGTCATCTTTAATTTCTTTCATCGGTGTTTCATAGCTTTCAGTATATGTTATAGATCTTTCACCTCCTTGGCTAAATTTACTTTTAGGTATATATGTATGTATGTGTGTATTTATATGTTACTGTAAATGGGATTGTTTTCTTAATTTCTTTTTCAGACAGTTTACTGTTAGAGTGTGGGAATGCTATTGCTTTTTGTATGTTGATTTTGTATCCTATAACTTTACTAAATTTATTTATCAGTTCTAATAGTTTTTTTGGTAAAGTCTTCACAGTTTTCTTATATATAAGATCATGTCATCAGCACAGATAATTTCACATCCTCCTTTTCTATTTAGATACCTTTTTTTTAACTTGCCTAATTGCTCTGTCTACAAATTCTGATATTATGTTAAGCAGAAATGGTGAGAGTGGTCATCTTTTGTCTTGTCCATGAGAAAAAAACCTTTCAGTCTTTCAGTGCTGAGTAGAATGTTAGCTGTGGGCTTGTCATATATGGCCTTTACTGTGTTGAAGTATGTTCAGTCTATACCTAATTTATTGAAAGTCTTTATCATGAAAGGATGTTGAATTTTATCAAATGCTTTTTTTCACATCTATTGAGATAATCATGTGGGTTTTGTCCTTCATTTTGTTAATATGCTGTATCACATTTATTGATTTACATATATAGAAACATCTTTGCATCCCGGGGTAAATTGTGGTGAATGATCTTTTAAATATGCTCTTGAATTTGGTTTGATGTATTTTATTCAGAACTTTTATATCTATGTTCATTAATGATATTTTCCTAAGTTTCACTTTCTTGTAGTGCCCTTCTCTGGCTTTGGTATTAGGCTAATGTTGGCCTCATAAAATGAATGTTAAAGAATTCCCTCTCTTCAATTTTTGCAAGAATTTAGGAAGGACTGATACTAATTCTTCTTTAAATATTTGGCCGAATTCAGTTGTGAAGTCATCAGGTTTGGGGCTTTTCTTTGATGGCAAGAGTTTTTTATTACTAATTCAATTTCCTTATTCATTATTGGCTTAGTCAGATGTTTTACTTCTTTCTGAATCCATCTTGGTAGATTATTATTTTTTAGAAATGTATGCATTTCTTCTAGTTTATTTGCTTTGTTTATTGTATAGCAATAAATGGTTACATCAAACATTGTTGGTATATAGTTATTCATAGTATTCTCTTATGCTCTGTATTTCTGTGCTCTCAGTTGTAATGTCTCGTCTTTCATTCCTGGTTCATTTGAGTCTTCTTTTTTTCTGTTAGTACTCTACCTATAAGTTTTTCAATTTTTTTCTTTACCTTCTAAAAAACTTTCAGTTTTTATGATTTCTAGTTTATTTGTATCTGGTTTGATCTTTGTTATTTCCTTCCTTTTTGGGCTTACTTTGTTCTTCTTCTAGTTCTTTGAGATATAATGGTAGGTTGTTTGAGACCTTTGTTTTTTGATGTAACCATTTATTGCCATACATTTCATCTCAGGACTACTTTTGCTGCATCTCTTAAGTTTTGGTATGCTATGCTTCCATTTTCATTTGTCTCAAGTTATTATTTATTTTCCCCTTTTAATTTCTTCTTTGACCCATTGGTTGTTCGGGAGCATATTGTTTAATTTCAATATACTTGTGAATTTTCCAACATTCCTCCTGTTATTGATTTCTAATTTCTTTTTTTAATTGCTTTTTATTAAATCATAACTTTGTACATTGATGCATTTATGGGGTTCAGGGCACTGCTTCAATATACAATGTGAAATGATTACATTGAACTAAATAACACATCCATCACAATTATACTCATTTCTTAATAGTTTTGAAATGTATCATTGCATCATGCACATTAGGTGAGGTGCCCCCAAAATACCCTCTCTCCTCCTATGTCCCCCCTCACTTCCCCACTCTCTCCTCTTCCTTCTACTTTCTGGACTATAGTTATGTTTTGCCATTCATATGAGTGTGTAGGTGGTTATATATTGATTTTATAGTAGTATTGAGTACATTGGATACTGGTTTTTTTTCCATTCTTGAGATACTTTACTAAGAAGAATATGTTCTAGCTCCATCCAGGTCAACATAAAAGATGTGAAGTCTCCTTTTTATGGCTACATAGTATTCCATGGTGTACATATACCACAATTTGTTAATCCATTCGTGAGTCAATGAGCACTTGGGCTGTTTCCATGTCTTAGCTATTATGAATTGGGCTGCAATAAACAATCTAGTGCAAATGTCTTTGTTGTAAAATCATTTTTGATCATCAGGGTATATACCTAGTAGAGGAATTGCAGGATGGAATGGTAGGTCTACTTTTAGTTCCTTGAGTGTTCTCCAAACTTCTTTCCAAAAAGGTCGTATTAGCTTGCATTCCCATCAGCAGTAGAAGCATTCCCTTCTCCCCGCATCCTTGCCAACATCTATAGTTTTGGGATTTTGTGATGTGGGCTAATCTTACTGGAGTTAGATGATATCTCAAAGTGGTTTTGATTTGCATTTCTATGATGATTAAGGATGATGAGCATTTTTTCATGTGTTCGTAGGCCATGCACCTGTCTTCATAAGAGAAGTTTCTGTTCAAGTCTCTTGCCCACATAGAAATAGGGTTATTTATTCTTTTCTTTTTGATTAGTTTGAGTTCTCTGTTGATTCTAGTTATCAGACCTTTGTCGGAAGCATAACCTGCAAAAATCTTCTCCCATTCTGAAGGTTGTCTATTTGCTTTACTTACTGTGGGAGCCCTGACTTCTAAACTCACAAGTTGTCTTGAATAAGTCTCTTTGTTGGATCCTTTCCTGGTTTGGGTATCAGGGTAATATTTGCTTCATAGAATGTTTTGGGAAGTATTCCTTCTTTTTCTATGCTTTGGAAAACGTTGTATAACATAAGTACTAGTTGCTCTTGAAAGGTATGATAGAATTCGGATGTGAAGCCATCTGGTCCTGGACTTTTTTTTTTAAGGGAGATTTCGTATTGTTGATGCTATTTCAGGGGTTGAATAGGTCTATTTAAGGTCTCTAATTCTTTCTGGTTGAGTCTAGGAAGGTAGTGTGCTTCCAGGTATTGGTCCATTTCCTTCAGATTTTCATATTTCTGGGAATAGAGATTTTTGTAGCAATCACTGAGGATTTTTTGAATTTCGTAAATGTCTGTTGTCATTTCTCCTTTATCGTTTCTAATAGACAATATTAGAGATTTTACATACTTTTCTGTTTCTGGTTAGGTTGGCCAAAGGTTTATCAATTTTGTTAATCTTTTCAAAAAACCAACTTTTTGTCTCATTGATCTCCTGGATAATTCTTTTGTTTTCAATTTCATTTAATTCTGCCCTAATTTTGGTTATTTCTTTTCTTCTTCTGGGTTTGAGGTTGAAATGTTCTTCCTTTTCCAGTTGCTTGAGATGATCCTTTACGTTGTTGGCTGTCTCTCTTTCTGTTTTGCTGTAATAAATCTTAGATTTGAGTATGACCATAAGTTAAGTCCTGAGTTTCCTCCTAGTGAATCTTCAAACCTTGGGAAGGTGGTCTTGGGGATCACTGACAATACACTGAGCCTAATTCTGTCTTCCTTAATTTCGGCCCATCAGTCTTTCAGTTCTATACCTTAGAACAAATACTAAACTTAATGACAAACCAGTAAACACACAAATGAGAACAGTATGAGCTACAGAAAAGAAAGCTCAACAGAGGGACTACTATTTGAGTTGGGCCTTGAGGAAAGAGTGACATAAAGACAAAAAGGAAAAGAGATAAATCAATCTGCTCAGATATTCAAGTAAGCAGTTTGAATATAGGAAAACGTGGGGACTTGGGGGAGTGCGGACACATGTGGTAGCAAAATGATAAATCAGATGGCTACTGAGAAAAATACTTATTCCAGGATTCCGATTCTTTAATTTTAAGGCACTGTTAGATGTCATCAAATCAATTACACAGTCTTCAGTTACCCCAGAAATAGTACACAGACACATTCCTAGGGTCTATTACAAAGGACTAATCACTATCTAAATTGCTTTCTCAAGTGTTCTTTCAGAACGTTTGCAATTTGCATTAGTAACAAAAGGAAGTAAATCCAGGGAAGGAGCTGAAAGTTCAAATATCTAAAATGAACAACCTAATAGTGTGCACTAAAATAAGCAATGCCACAAAAGCAAGTCACCTCTTAGCTACCTCTTTATTATAGACATGCAAAATACCTGGAACAATAGCTCCTTCCTTCAGAACCCAGCAGAAGGCAACATCACATATTCACTTTCCTTTCAAGTTAGCTCTTTTTGTGATTTGATATTATGGACCTTCTTATAGCATTGTATCAGAAAAGACAATTGTGTTTGCATAAATAAAAGGTAGGTTTTCACTTCAGTGAGCACTTTTCAAGCATTTATATGCCAAGTGCTCTACTAAGAAACAGTGCAAATAAAAACTTGGCTGTTTATTATTTTAAAAAAGCACTAAAATCTAAAATTCAGATGTGGTTTAATCCTTTCATAAATGAAAATGCACGAATACAGGATGCTATTTACTTTCTTCATACGACTTAACAAATCTTTTTCTAAACTATCAGCCTTCAGATTCTTAAACGTGAACACTTGTCTTCCTCCACAGCTGGAACAGCATGTACCCTAAAAATTCTGTGTAAGCTTTGATTAAAATCTATGACCAGACTTACAGTTATCCTACATGAATTTTCCTGTGAGTAATTCCATCTCAATTGGGTCACTAGCATCAAACTAAATGCTTAATTTTACTTACTCACCTAACTAACTCTAGAGACTAGACTAAGGAGGAAACACAGTAGTGAGGCTGCCCCATGTTAGTAAACATATAGTAAGTAGTAAAATTAACCAGGAAGAAAACCGGACAGAAAATGTAACTCTACTTCTAACAATTCTCCCTCTGTCAAACTCTATCCCACTGGCCAGCAACTGGTTCAACCTTCCCCAATACCCCACCCTCCCCTGTCTTACCATCTAAAACCACACAATTTCCCAAGTTAACTTTGATCCATCTTGTTCCTCCAAACCATCTGTCACTACCCAGGCATTTGATAATCTGTAGTCTTAGCACTCCTGTCTTATATGAGGAATACCACTTTGTTTCTGGAAGCAGTATGCTTTAAGTTCACGAGCTTTGTAATGACAGAGACCTGAGTTTATAACACAATTCACCACTAATGAGCCATGTGGTGTCAGACAAGTTACTTAACCTTTCTTAGCTTTGGTGAATAATTACACTTAACTAGTAGGATTGTAAGGGTTAATCAAAACAGGTAAGGCACTTGGCATAGTGTCTGGCACCTAGTGATAACTGATAAAAGGTAAGTATGTATTATTAATATTATACCCTTGAAATTATATTTTTCTCCATTCTTATTTCCCAAGGTGACCTTGTTATCATAATCAAAAATTGGCACACACAGTCAGAGAAAAAAATATTATTCCTAGGTTCAAAAAGCAACATAGGAAATATAATTTACATATAAAAAGACTGGATTTTGCCTAACATTTTCATGGCTCATAGGGACAAGGAGACTATTTGAAATCAGTAAGGAGAAAATTTAAGAAATGTGGTAATGCGACTGCAGTTCGTCCAAGAACTCAGCAGCTCACACTGGCACTATTTTGTTAGCCTCACTGCTAGCTTGCTTCTTCCCTCCCTCTGAAGGCAGCATGGCATGATGAGAAAAGCATGAACTCTGAAGTGGTCTAGACACCTATTCCAGTCCTGGTTCTGCAGTTCCCCAGCTGTATGACTTGAGCTTGTTGCCCTGCCCTTCTCTGTAAAGGTACCTCAGTATACTCATCTATAAAATGGAGAAAATAATAGTACCTGTCTCATAGGATTGTTGTGAAGATTAAATGAATGAATACATGTTCTAAAGTATTTATAACAACACCTGGCCAACAGTACATGTTCAAGGAATGTCAGCTATTAACATTACCAGCTATCTGCTCTTTAAAGACAGTAACTGACTAACTCATTTCAAAAATCTCACAGGTGGCCTAGTGTTGCAAACAGACTTTACACTTGCTTTTCAGAATAAATGAACAATTTTTTAAAAAAGCATTTATATACTCCTACTGATATTTCAGAAATGAAAAGCATCTCTTTAAATCAGTGGCCAAATAGGAGATAATATTGCCTCAGTAATTAAATTCTGACATAGTATAAGGAACTTTTTTATTAGGGAAAAGAGGAAGAATAGAATATCTTTTTAAATAGTGACCCTAAAGATTTAATTTTTTAATTTAAGGAAAACTGTAAGGCTAAGAAGAAAAGGAACAGAGCAGCATACACAGATAAATGTGGAGTGCATGTTATTTCATTCTGCTACCATAACAGTAAGGCATCTTTCCATTATAAGCCCACACCTGTGTTAGGTATTAAAATCCGTATAGCATATCAATTTATGTCACATCAATTGTACCCAAAACAATTTTCCTCCAAATAGGATAACAGATTTCTCATTATATTATCTAAGCATTTAATATAAAAGCTTTTTCCTGTGATCTCAATTCTACTTCTTCAGAGAAGATGAAGCTCTATGCAGGGAAAGTGACCTTTGGCTAATTTAGATATGCAATCCTGCATAGAAAGCCACTAGATGAAAAATAAGACCTAGGTTTCCATCTGAGCGCATCAATCAGATACCTTTAAGAACTCGGGCCAATCACTTCATCAGTCTAGGCCTCAGTTTCCTCATTTGTCAAATCGAGAAAACATTTCCTACTCTTGACATTGCTGTGAGGAGAATGGAATGACTGATGACAGTACATATTTAGTAAGGAGTGAAATATTAAACAGATGTGCAATAATATAATCAAGTTAAAATTAGGAAAGCTGGGAAAGAGAATGGCATCTTCAAGTTCTTTTGATAACAAAAAAAAGGAAACTCCCTGAAAATTACTTTCACAAAATGTGAAATTTGGGTACAGTTGATATTATGAAAATAGAGAGACATCTCAGAAAACACAAGAGCTGTACCTCTGAGGAACTGGAATCAGAAACTGCAAAATCATCAAGAACTAAATTTTTTCTTTCTCTCATCTCTGGCTTTTCTCTGCTTCAAACCACTGTTTCTTGGGTCCAGTTTCAGGTTTCTAGGGATTGGCCTGCCTTAGTTTCTGTGTCCACTCCTGGTACAATCAACTGGGTACAGGGAATAGAAAGAGTTTTCAGAAAAAGGAGAGCATGATTAGCTGGACAATCACTCAACATTTTCCTCTATGGGCAAATTAGAAATACTATTTTAAATACTACATATTAAACCCAAAGGGCAAGGATTGTGACAGGCTCCTATAGTCCCAGCTACTTGGGAGGCCGAGACAAGAGAATGGTTTGAGCCCAGGAGTAGGAGGTTGCTGTGAGCTGTGACACCATGGCACTCTACCAAGGACAATAAAGTGAGACTCTGTTTCAAATAATAATAATAATAAAATAAAGGAATACAAACAGAATGTATATTTTTGAGCTAATGGACAGGATAAAAGGAAGGGCAGGGACTTGCAACCTAGTGGGAAGCAGGAAAAAAAAAGACAGTAACAAATAGTAAAAGCACAGTTAGTGAGCATTATTCAAACAGTAGAACTTAGCCTAACATATCAATAACTATAATGTGAAATTTCAAGTTAAGATAAATAGTGTCAGATTGATTTTTTAAATTTCATTTATATGCTATTTGCAAGAGACACACCTGAAATATATAAACATAGAAAGGTTGAAAGTAAAGGGAGGAAAACTATATCAGACTAAATTTCACACCAAATGAATATCAGGTAAAACAGAACTAAAGACAAAAATCATTCATGGAGAAATAAAGAGACCCGCAATATATCATTAACAGGAGAAATCTACGTGTGTAACCACTTGGGAACGTGGATGGCTGTAATTCATAGCTTCCGAATACACGAAGCAGTTGACAGCCTTAAAAGGAGAAACCGACAAATCTATAATTGAAGTGGCATATTTTTAAAAACCCTCTCTAAATAATTGATAGATTAAGAAGAAGAAAATTATCAGGGACATGAACATTTATATAATACAATAATTATCAAGCTTGATCCAACAAAATGATTTAGATACCAAGAATTAAAGAACACATTCTTCTTAAGCACACGTGAAATGTTTATAAAAATCCATCTGTCTAAGGCTATAAGGTAAGCTTTAACTAATTTTAAAGATTCAGCCCTTGGTACCAAAGCACCGAATTAGAAATAATATTAACAGAATATGGTTTGATATTCTATCTTTTGGTTAAAGATGAAAGAACACAAATATTTAACTTCTTTACTCCAGAAATCCAACTATAATAAATGTAAACGGTTGATTTATTTTTGGTGTTTCTTTTAGATATAAATTCACAAGGACGAAGAGAGTAGAAGAAGGAATGGTAGCCACAAAATGGTGGAGACTGGGGGATGAAAGAAGTGGTGACTGACAGCAGAACTGAGAAAGCTGAATCCTAAGCCAGCAGTGGGGAAAGCAGAGCAGTACCCTGATTTATACCACGCAAGTTTCAATGTTTCTGGAACTGGAGTTACAGGAACCAGAGAGATCTCCCTGCGTGTTAAAAAGCACTTAGGCCTCTATGCCCTCTCCACCGCTATACTTAGTGGGGTGATTCATTACCCTGGCTCCTCCTTATGCATGTAAGAAATCAGAGTATATTCTCTAGAGAAGTTTAAAAGAGGAAATTTTGGCCTTGGGGCCACAGGGCAATTTTTAAGATGGGAATGCTTAAAAAAAGGTGGAACTAAGGGAAAGTTTACTTTATGATTTAAAAAAAAAAACCCAGCTCACATCGCACTGAAATTCTAGAATGCTAGGAACCATGATTATACCCTCCCATGAAGACAGAACCTTCTGAATTGTCCAAGAAAAAGAATTTAAGTTATTGGTATATAGATAAGGTCTACTAGATCACTGGACAATGAGGCCCACACTAGGTAACTCCCCACAAATGTACAGAGCTTTCCTTCAGTCTTTAGCACACTTCCTTTATACTTGACCAGATGGTTGAGAATAACACAAGTTTTACTAAGACAGTATGAAATGAAACACAGAGGTCAATCCGTGAACAGGAAAAAAAGAAACCTGGAGAAACACAGATTATGCAGGGAAATGAAAGCTTTTAACAGTCATTTTTAATATCTTCAGGACAATAATGAACCAGGATGGAATACCAGGATGGATAAGGGATTAATCAGAGAAAAACAATGAGTGCTTACAAGCTAAAAATATACATGGGAAAAGCCTAGAAATAAACCCTCACATTTATGGTCAACTGATTTTATTTTGTAGAGACAGAGTCTTACTTTACCGCCCTGGGTAGAGTGCTGTGGCGTCACACAGCTCACAGCAACCTCCAACTCCTGGGCTTAGGCGATTCTCTTCCCTCAGCCTCCCGAGTAGCTGGGACTACAGGCGCCCGCCACAATGCCCGGCTATTTTTTTGTTTTTCAGTTCTGCCGAGGGCACCGGCCCCATATACTGAAGGTTTGAACCCTTACTCGCTGAGCCACAGGCACCACCCAGTCACTAGATTTTTTGACAAGGTTACCAAGACAATAGGGGAAAAACACACTGTAATTTTAACAAATAGTTCTAGGATCACCACATATCCATATGAATTTACACCACTGTTTCATACTATGTAGAAATTAACTCAAAATGGATCAAAAACCTAAATGTTAGAGCTAATCTACAAAGATCTCAAAAGAAAACACAAATTTTTGTGACCTTGGATTAGACAACAGACATGACCTTAAAACCACAATCAACAAAGGAAAAATAACAAGTTGGACTTCACCAAAATTGAAAACTTTCACACTTCAAAATACACTATCACTAAGAAAATGCCATGAAAGCTATGTTAACCAGTTCAATGAAAATATTTCAAATTGTATTAAAACCAGCACATTGTACCCCATGACTGCATTTATGTACACAACCATGATTTAATAAAAAAATATATATATTTTTAAAACTTAATGTCCATAAGATTAAGTGAACAGTAAGTAATGAAATTTTCTAAAAGTTTCCCTGTGTATAGTTACATTTAAAGTATTTTAAGGAGTATTTTATGCACGTTTAAAAGTCATGGCCTATGGAATTTTTTTAAATGTTAACATTTGAACTAACATTTAGTTCAAAGATGGTGGCCGAGTAATAGCTTCCTTGCAACTGGGCACAGTGAGACTGGGGAGAGAAGACTTCAGGCATCTCTGGCTGGTGAGATCTGCCCAGAAACATTCCTTTGGGGACACAGGGAGACAGCGTGAGACTTTTGGACCCCCTGAGGAAGGCAAAAGCAGTGGAGATCTGGCAAGTGGTTGCGTGTGTTCGTTTGCTCTAATCCTGCTGGCAGCTGTGGCTACAGCAGCAGTGAGATTGCAAACTGGAAAGGCCTTTACCTGTAAGCTATTTGGGTTTCTTTTGGACTTGGCACTCGGTTGAACTGCCCTGGGAGAACTGGGGCAAGAGTGTGGGGCTCTTTGAGTGTTGTCTGGGGCCCCAGACTGAGCCATGGAGCCAGACGGAGCTACCAGTGTTTGGTTGTGGGCCATGCGGAGCCATTGTAGGAGAACTGACCCAGCAAGCTCCACCCTCAGGGTCAGTGGGAGCAAGTAATCTAGTGACTGAGCAGCCTAAAGGCGGGGACTGAGATGCCTTGCAGCCTTAGCCCTCAGGGGCATAGGGTGAGACCGGTTTTGGCACACTGGGTAAGTGGATAGCCACTTAAGGAGTGATCCCAGTGACAAGCGCTTTCCTGGAACTTTAGCCCAACTTAG
>CAUYON010148800.1:0-16398 GCA_963573935.1 Arctocebus calabarensis
CTCAGCAATAGATTAAAGCCATTATCATGGGAATATGTTCCTGATAAAAAGAAGCTGGGACCTCTCTTGCCCTTCCACCTTCTGCTATGGGATGACACAACATGAAGGCCCCTTGACCTCAGACTTCCCATTCTCTAGAAATGTAAGAAATAAATTATTTTTCTTTATAAAAAAAAAAAAAATAAGGCACCAGTCATCCACACGTGCGTTTGTTTGATCTCCAAGTTACAGAGAGTTCTTCAGTCTTCAGGTTCTTGAATGTGCATTGGCTTTACCAATTACCAAAGCTTTAGTTTCTTTCTGTTTGAGTTTCTTTCTGGCTACCCAAAGTGCAAATTGTTCTTAGGAAAGTTTTCTGGTGTTATATGTGTCACCTTTCATGACAAGGCTCCTGTTAGGAATCACCTTAAGAAGAGTCCACACTTGCTACTGTCAAAGATATCATCATCTCTGAAGCATCTAATTAAGTACAGGAACATTTTTAAGAACTTCTCTACAATTTCTACTGGAACTTCATTGGATTCACTACACAAGAATCTGGGAGGTCATGTGTCACAGTTTAAATTTCTCAAGCTAAATACTTAATGCTTGGAATTCTGCCACCTTGAATTTTTGTGTGAATTTTTTAGCAACTTCCCTTTCCACTTTAGGTCTCTGCTTTCCTTACCATAATTCTCCAAGTACTCATGTTCACATCTTTGGATGTGCTAGCTGTGGTATCAAATTGTTCCACTATCTTTCTTTGGCTGCTGCTTTCCAGAAAAGGTAGAAGAAAAACTTTTTCCTTCAATGTCAGCTCTTGAAGTTATTTCTTTGGGGACAGTGTGTCTCAATTAATTGTAAAATTTTTCAGTAACTGGAGGATATATCTATAATTCAGACCAGTCCTTCCCATTGAAAATCCTTCTGCAACATGTGATAAACAATAGGACATTCAGCCTAATCTAATACATGGCAATAATAAAACATGAAGAAAAGAGTTTGCTTGTACTAAAGAAAAAAATAATACAATGACAGAGAAAACCCCCACTCTCTACCCCTTTGTGTAGAGTAGAATCACTTGACTTATTATAGAGGGTAAATTAATATTGTGTATCATACTCCAAGTGGTCAAGATACAACTTACAGAGGTGGCTAAGATATAGAGGTAACCCTTCCATTGAGTACATGTGGTGCCTATTTTCCAATCCATGGAAAATAGGTCAACTTAAGGAGACAGTCAATGTAGGGAGGTGGTCAGCTATGAATGTTCTGCTGTATAGCATTCAAGAGCAATACAGAATTCACAGTGAGCCAGGAGTGGGAGTATGTGGAAGAATACGGTTAGAGAAAGATGGTAAGGACCTGAGCATTCATACTAAGGAACAGTAAAAATTAAGTGTGTATAAGAATGGCCCAGCTATCAAAGAACTTCCACAGATTACAGAAGAGATTATAATTGATTAAGTAAGAAAACAAAGTGAATAAATTGTTTCTGCAGTGACTGCCATCATAATGGAAGTGGTATTTTTTGGAAGATCCTTCTTGAAGCACTTGCAAAGTAGAATAAAGGAAGTAAATAACTCTAGGCAAAAAGACATGATGGTCAATATCCATCTCTGGGAATGAGAATGCAAGATGAGGGCTTCAGTGTGGAATGACAAAGACAATGAGGGAAAAATAAAGACAAACCAAAGAGGACAAAAACAACTGATGGTGTGAATTTTGGTATGTGAGTAGGAAGAAAAGATGTCACAGCTAAGAAGATACATTGAGCATTGGAAAAAGACTTTTCTTCTAGCCAGCAGGAGACTGTAGACATAGGAATACACAATGTTTAAAGGTCAATATTCTACCCCAAAACACAAGGGTTCCCGGTGTGCTTTAACTTCCTAGATCTTTCTCTATATTTCAACAAAGTTAAAGTGTGGCACTCTAGAATCCTGATTGGGATATGGCTCTTTCAAAGTTTTTCAGTGAGTTATCCATCTATATTCACAGTTTTCTTATGATCAATCAAAAAGTGTTTAAACAGAATAAGCAGTCTGTATGTGATGAGCATTCATTAAGGGGGGCTTCCAATCACTTTTCTCTGCCATCTCCTTTCACAGAATTGGATCTGGCTGGAAATACCTGATGGGATACTGATGTAGATACCTAACTGGAGCTGATCCAATCAGCCCTTTGCTTAGAGAATTTTAACCAGCAGGTAAATAGGAAGAAAGGAACAAACACAGGTTATGGAACTATGGAGAAAAAACCCATGATTTTGGAGTGGCTTTGTCTCTATTCTTTCAGGGCTTTGTTGTTCAAGTCTTCATCAATATTTTTAGAATACATCTAATGTATTTCTTTTGTTCTTTTTATCATCTTCTGGTTTTTATTACATAAAAATCAAAGAAATTTAATTGATGCCAAGCATAAAATACTTGGATCAAGTGCAGGTGCAAATGTTTCTATTGAAAATAGGAAATGAGAACAGGACAAATGTGACTGTAAGACTTGGAAAGGAAACTTATACATTAATAAAGCCCTTTGCAAAACTTATGTTGAAAAGGCAAGCGACATTTGACTCATAAACACAGGATTAGACTTTTGTTTCTTCCTCCTCCCAGAGGACTGATATTTTTGGTACAAAGTTTTCCATTTCCCCATCTTACCACCTCCTTAATCAAAAAGAAACTTTTAAATTTGGAGGATGTAAGAAGAGATCAGCTGTGGTTCCATTCTAGAAGATAGAAGGGTCTAAAAGCTAGTTTACTAGAAATAGAATATGAGTAAAGACAGGAAAAGTTAACCATTGGGGATGCTAGCTTCTCCTGGTAGCTGTGATTGTAACAGCACAAATGCTTAGCAGTATTGAGACACCCACTCTCCCATAGATGAAGAGCATACAAAAAGAGCAGAGCTTATTTTTGTAAGCTGTAAAGCACCCAAAGTTGTTTCTACTCACCCAAAATAGTACTTCAGTAAATTAACTAAAATACTTCTGTATTATGGTTGACTTACTTTATGTTCACTGTATTCTGGACTATTTTATGAGATGTTCACAAAGTGCACTAAAAATACAGTGAACTTTAAAAATAAGAATCAATCCCAAGGGGGGCTAAGTATATTCCTTCCTTCCTTTATTCATTCATAGTGTGTCTTAGTTGACAGCTATCTTGCTAGCCTGTCATTTTATAGGTTGATCACATGTGTGTATGTATGTTTTAAAGATGTGGTTTCTGCTTGCATGAAACTTACTGTGGTAGAAAGCCAAATGTTAAACAAAGGACTGTTTAATAGCCTTTAAAAATTATAAGAAGTTAACTGAAGAAAAAGTATATTATGGTATGAAAAGCTGATAGGAATGCAATTTAGTTAGTAAAGAAAAGCAGGGAAGGCCTTTCTGAGGAAGTCCTGCTGAATGTGGAAAAATGACTGTGTCTTTGCCAAGACAAGGTAAGTTTGGAAGCAAGGAAAGGGTGTGCTAAAAAAAAAAGTGAAAAGCCTGTGCAGAGGCAGGAAAAAATTGAGTTTTTCTAAATAAAAGAAAGGGGCCAGAGTGCTGGAGCCCACTGAGGCAGGGCCACTTACTATGGGAGGAGGCTGTAAAATGGGGGAAGACAAGCTGACACAGGTCTTTACAGGAGGGGGGAGGGATTTGAGTGCAATAGGAAGTCATTGAATGTCGTGCATTCCTGACTAGAGACATGCCTGAGAACAGACTAGAGTCCTTCTTAAAAAAAATCTAGTGATAAATTTCACTTGTTACTTTTGCTTCCAAAAGTAGGTAACCAATTCCTATTACTTAATGCCAGTCTCTCTACAAACATTTAGACTAAACTCAACTGAGGATACGACATATTACCACATTTGTGACAAACAAGAAGTAACTAGATTTGATGTTAAGTTGTGATGAACAAAAATGATTTCCACTGTTTTCCTCTTGATGTAACATTTCTGAATTATTGACACGGTGGGGGTGAGGGAAGGGGAGAGCAGGGAGAGAAAGAATGAGGGAGGGGTGGGGAAAGGAAGAGCAGAGAGAGGGAAGGAGCGAGGGGGGTGGGGTCTTGGGCTCTTGGTGTGTGCCACACCTTTTGGGGGAAAGACACGATTGTAAGAGGGACTTTACCCAACAAATGCAACCAGTGTAACATGGTTTCTTCAATGAATGTTGAATGGTATCCTCAATGAATCCCCAACAATAAAAATAAAAATAATAATAAAAAAAAGTGGTGAGAGAAAGATCACCAGACATGAAAAAATAAATAAATAAATAAAAATAAAGTACTTTAAGACAAACCTGAAAAAATAAAAAATAAAAATAAAATAATGTTCAGCTTTGGATCATAATAGCATTGTAGTTCTTTGAAGTATGATCCTGTGTGTTCCTAACTTCATGCTCCTCAAAGTAAAATGCTTCTAGATCAGTGGTTCTCAAACCTTCCTAATACCATGGCCCTTTAATACAGTTCCTGTGTGTCGTGACCCATAGGTTGAGACCTCTGTTCTATACTAACCTTCTAGAATTCTTCTGGAAATGCTTCTATAATGTGTTCTTTACTAATTCTATCCCTTTGATGATTCAGTAAAAACTATAGTAAATATATTCAAAAGATTATAGGCTCTTATTTGATGAAGGCAATCAAATCCTAAATATTTTTGAAAGGCAATAATACAATTGACTCAGTTCAAAAAATGTTTTTTCCAAAATATAGTTTGAGAAAGTAGAAACTTTCCAATTTTTGGAGCAATGGAGAAAAAGCATTTTCACAGCTGCACTAGCAAGAAGGGAAGGAAAATACAAGTGTCCAGCCTCATCCTTCTTGATGATTCCATTCCATTACTTTGCCAACTGTATGTCACAAAAGGTTCCTAGAGAAATATTTCAAACAAAAGTCCTCCTAATCAAGTAAATTTGGGAAACACGGTATATTATAAATGAATTTTCTAGGTCCTTAAGATGTGGATATCCTTCCTAAATCTCTAGGAGAGGATATTGTTTTTTGATTTCTGAAACCAGAACTTAGTTTTCAAAGAACAGAAGAAATATATTTGAACATTTCATGGGATTTAAGAACACCAGTTTTGAAATATTACCTCAGGGGATTCATTTATGTTAGCTATACTGACTTTGTGTCTCACCTCTAAAACTAGAAAATATTAGCTTTTCAGTCATCTCTTCTAAGATTTACTGCAGACCTGACTTTCGACCTATGGTTTTTCCTACTTACCCCTTTACCTCTTCCTTCTTTATCCTGTGTGTGTGTGTGAAATACTCAGGATTTATAACTCCACAGTATGGTTTGGTTGTTTATGCCTATATTTTATTGCCCATTTTATTTCTATGTCCTATTAGGTTTTTATTTTATTTTATGTTCCTCATTAAACCATCAATGCTTTTAGATTAAGAAAACATGTTCTCTATTTTTAGAGTAATCACTCTCCAATCTTCACCACTGGTATACACACACACAATCTAGACAAATTCTCTGCTCAGAGTCCATTCCAGAAGAAGTAAATGTGACCTTAGTCAAGATGGTTGCTATGTGGGCCGCATGAGTGTGGGTCTATGTGATGCGTATTTGTCGATGGCAACTGCCCCCAAGGGCAACACCTAAAGGAGAACACAATCAATATTCAGCAGAGTCATTTCTTTGGCAGCTGAAATGAACCTGCAGGCATCTTGCTGTCACCAATACATTCTTGGACGCCTGCAACTGTAAATTCACCCACCCACCTGCGTACACCCAAGGGAAATAATTCTCTCAGCTTTGGAATGCATCCCCCTCACAGTGGGTTGGATAACAAGCCTTAAAGTGACACAGAGATGAGTAATGAGAGACCAAGATTTGAGTCCAAGTGATATCTGCAGGAACCTTTAGTGGGCAGAGTGTGACCACAGGCTTAAGTACTGCTCTTGAATATTCATTTTCTGCCCCCTCCTATCTCCTTCCTCTGCCTCATCACTGTAAGACAATACACCTCTTTTTATCTGAGGGACTAGAGCATGGGAGGCTCCAGTGCTTGAGATAATCTCCACCCTGAGCACTGTCAAAAGACTGTAATAGTTAATTCTAATTCTGCATTAAACTGGCAGGCTTTGAAAATAATTACCTGGATGAATCAAAAGGATATTCAAGGTCTTGCAATGACAGGAGCATCATTAGGAAAACTGACTCTCAGTGAAAATTTTTATACAGCAAAACTGAAACTGTTTAGACCAAAGCACATTTCTTAGAAATTGCTAATTTAGAAAAAAAATTTATTTCCGTGCATTTGTGTTGCCTCGGTCACACACAAGAATGAACTATGAATGAACCTTCTTTCTGTGCCCTTTAATTAATGTTTCTTGTCTGGTGGGAAAAAGAAGATTTTATTTTCTAATAAGCACTTTTCTGTGACAATAACGAGCCTATCATTGCTTTTTAATTCTCAAATGAGGCGTTCTCATCAAAGAAGGAGTCTATTGTCTAGAATGAGAAATTTGTGTCCCTTCCTGAGCTTCTCTCAGATTTCATCAGAAGTGTATTCCTCCAAACATGGACCCAGTTCGACCTCACTTGGTGTCCCCGAGCAGATGAGGTCATATCCTGGTGTGGCGCTGCTCTGCTCTGCCAGCCAGGCATCCGACCATCACTGTGTATGAAACAAGACTCAGAAGTTTAGCCAGTACAGCTAGAGGAGGGTAACAGAGGAGGGTACTGTCTGCATGCGGAACACTATGTGATTCATATTTTCTTTGAGAATTTAAAGTCATAATTCTTTGATGTGTCAACAGTGATGACTGAAAGCAGATTGCAGATTTTTTATTCTAAATTAGAGAGGAAGAGAGAGAGAGAGAAAACATAAGCACACACAAGAGAACAAATGAGAGAATTCTTTTCCGTCAAGCAGGGAGAATAATATTCCCAGCAAATACACCTATTTTAAGTAGATGGTCCTTGGAATGTCATAGTGCAACCTCGTGATGCCAGAGAGGCCGTAGTAAGAGAGAAATGTGAGCAGAAATTATTATCCTTGGCTAGCTAGGAAAAGAAATGAACTGAGGTCACGGAGGACATTTGAATGTTTGTGTGAGGCAAGAAAACAAGGACACACATTGAGAGAACAGGCCAGAAGAGGAAGACTCTGTTCCTGAAATATGACACTTTTTTGTGCCGAGACTGCAGAGCTTACTACAGCTCTCCATCTTCTCTCCCGCCCTCTGTCATCCTGCTGTGATCCCTTCAGCATCTAGTCAAAGACACAGGACCCAACTTAGCCACCTGATAACCTTCAGAAGCTGAAGCATAGCACTTCACTCTCCTATAGAACTTGCTTTCTTCTCAGGCTTCTAGAAGCTTCCAAGGATGTGGAATTCTCTCAGTCTGTGCCTGGTCAGTTATTTTGCCCTCAAACCAAGACTGGGGCAAAATCTAGGATGGGGTGCAAGGAAACAAGTTCCACTGTATGTTACATCGATGAACACATGCTGGAAGAAAGGGTGAGTCACTGTTTCCTCCGGAACTACACAGAATTCCAGGCATGCCGTAGAGAACTCCAAGATCTGCTAAGCAGTTGCTGCCCCACTCCAAGACAATGCACATTTTCTCTAAGAAGGCTCACTCAGCTCTCAAAAAATCGCCCAACTTGTACAATCAGAATCTCACCACAGAGACAACAAAACTAAAAGGGGTCCAGACTGACTGCAGAAGTCACATCTATAGGGTAGAATTTGAAAACACTTTATATAACACTAATTTCTGGGAGTAGAATCAAATGCTGTTTCCCATGCTGAGCCCTTAGTTATTACAAACAAAAAAGTATGAATGATGATGAGAATGGCTGCCCCAGCATAGTAACATGGAGATATTCTTACTGAAATCTTGAAATACTCTTATTAAATGGAGTTAGAGAGAATACCCTGCAAGACTCCTCCATTGCTCTTCAGGAGTAATTATAAGATGGCAGGGGTGGAAGTCAGTTCAAATTATTGAATATCAGACTGACAGCCTGAGCATCATTGGCTTGTAAAGACCTCATGGAGTGTGACAGGCTGGAAATCTAGGTGGCATAATGAGGCAAATAAGAAGCATTTTCAAGGATGCTAGCAGCTATTCCATGGCTTTTTTTCCCTTAAGGCATGTAAGCTCCTCAAATTCATCTGTCTATTTTAATATATTTTCTTTTTCTTTATTGTTCTTCCCTTTATATTCGCTGCTCTGACATTCACTGGGCTGTGCCACATTTCAATTTATACATCTCTCCAGGAAATAAAAGATACCAGACTTCTTGACCATTTGAATTAAAAGTGAACATCTTACTAGAGGATATATGATCACAATACTTGTTTTCTAAAGATAGTCTCATGTAAGATTTCTGGATTGCTTTACTCAGGCATTATATTCTGCTTGAAATCATCCATGTTACCTTGCATGAACATTTTAAAGTTCTTTTAATTAAAATAACAAATCACCAGGTTCATAAGTGACAAGTACATATGATGTTTCTTAGTTTAGAGATGGACAATATAAAATAAGATTGAAATCGTAAATAATAAGATTGGTGTGGACTGAGCTGGGGTTACATAATTGAGATGTCCTATTTTTCTGCAGAGACTGCCCTCAATTACACACAGGATGGAGCATCTGGGTTTGCAGTTTCCAGGAGACGCAATTAAGAAAAATGTTATAGCTTAAATGTAGAAAACTTTAGGTACAAATTTGCAATAGGAAACAGATAAGCCATGAAGTTCACTTTTTTATTTTATAAGCTATCTTTCAAGCATATTTATCTAACCATATAGTTTTTGGCATTCAATAAATTTGTCTTATTTGTAAGATGATACCACATGGGAAGATAACAGTTATTATTTTCTTCCAAATGAAGTATTTGGTCATCTAAACAACCCTGATGGATCAACCACACGATCATTTTTCTCTTTCTCATAAGACTTGGCAGTTGAAACTGACTTTTGCTCCACCTGGCACTTTATGTACTCTTATACTTTGTTGGGGAAAAGGTAGGACCTAGGAAAAAGAACAAGTACAATTTTGAGTTAGTAGATCTGAGTTGATGACCTACTCCCTGCCCTTTCAGCTGTAAGGTCTTAGGTATATTTCCATTTTTCCAGCTTTAAAATGGGAATCATAGCCCCTTTCTCATAAAGTATTGATTGTGTGAATGTGAGAGATCTCTGGTTATCATTCTCTTCTCTTTTCTTTTTCTTCTTCCTCCTTCCTTCTTGCTCTGGATCTCTCATTTTCTCTTTTATTTATGTTGTGACGAACATGAATAATTTTCAGGGTGGAAAGTAGTTCATCATGGGAGACAGGGGACTCCCAGTGAGTGTGGGGATAGGCGGGGGAAGAGAACAAAAAGAATAGTGGGAGATGTTTCCTTGGGAAGTCCTGCTACTATATCTACAGAGGTTTGACACCTCATCAGCCTCACCCACGATGAGCCTCATACCTCTGCTCACCTCAACTTCTGATGAACCTGCTTTCACTGTATTATACTCTTTCCTGGCTAACTCTTCCTCAGGACTGCCTGGAAAATGTCAAATATAGGCATTGATGTTTTATAGAAATATTGCACATTCGACTCTGTCACCTGGACTCCAAGGGATATAGTCATGATTGCAGTACACATAATGTGTCTTATAAGGCACAATGCAATTATCTTAGGGATAAAATCATCATCATCACTAGTACTTTATTATGCTGTTTTTACTATGTCATTGGTACAATGCTAAGCACCTAACAGCCACTATATTGATTAACATATCAACATTATAAGAAAGAGAGTACCATTCTCTCTGCAACCACAACTGGGAAGTCTACTTTTTCCCACGTCACACAGCTAGATGGGGTAGGGGCAGAGGGCATCCCAGCAAAGTGAAGACAGATACAGCCCCGGAAGCCATCTTGCCTGTTTGTGTGACCTGTGGCATCTGGCTGCCTGTAGCCCCCAGTGCCGACCTTACTCTGATTTCTTGCTTTACCGTTTTTCATTAAACCTACCCTTCCTTTGGTTCATCCTTCCTGTATCTTTTTTTATTTATCTACCCTCAGTAGAGTGCCATAACGTCACAGCTCACAGCAACCTCCAACTCCTGGGCTTAAGTAATTCTCTTGCCTCAGCCTCCGAGTAGCTGGAACTACAGGCGCCCACCACAATGCCTGGCTATTTTGGGGGTGTAGTTGTCATTGTTGTTTGGTGGTCCTAGGCTGGGCTTGAACCTATCAGCCCTGACGTATGTAGCTGGAGCCCTAGCCTCTGAGCTATAGGCGCCGAGCCCCTTCTTGTATCTTTTTTGCCTGCTTCTCTGGCTCTGAGAAGTCATATAAGTTTTGCTTTACCTGCTTTCTGCGTAGAGACCTTTGAGCAGCTCTTTTGTTGCTGTCTGCTGCCTCCCTCCCCCAGTTCTCCCTTTCCTCCTTCATGACCTCTGATAACCTCCTCTGCAGGAACAGCAAAGGCCAGGAGGACACTTCACAAATTAGAAGGTACTGTAAGAATGTTAGTTATTAATAATTAATTAAAATACCATTAATCTGGGAAACAATCTGGTGTGGAATAAAAACCAAATGTGGATATTGCTGTCAGCCTGAACTAACACTGAATTCAGTTAAATGCCCGCTTCCCGGAGGTTTGTGCTAGGGTGTGTGACTCCCACAGGTGAGCCACACTTTCTGAGTTTCTCTTTTCTTGTATCTCAAATGAAGATAATAACACTTACTTTACCACGTGGTTGTGTCGGATTAGGCACACAATGCTAGCGATAATGTTTTGTAGTGCAACTAAGGGTCTGGCATTGTGCTACGGACTGAAATAGGCCCACTTCTCATGCATAAGTTGAAGCCCTGAGCCCCAACATGTGTCTCTCTGTCCTGCACACAGAGAAGAGGCCATGTAAGGACACAGTGAGAAAGTGGCCATCTGCAAGTGAGAAAACAGCCCTTGCTGAAAACTGACTTGGCCAGCACTTTGATCTTGGACTTTGCACCCTCCAGGCCTATAAAAAAGTAAATTTCTGTTGTTTAAACAACCCAGTGTAACACATTTTATTGTAGCAGTCAAAGAAAATTAATACAACAGTAAATGTGTTAATTTTTTTTTATTTATCTGATTGCAGGGTTTTATTACTGATTTTGAAAATTAAAAAAAAAAAAATCTCCCTCAGTCCATGATAGACAAAGGCATACTTCCACCCTGTTTTCTGCAGGCTCATCAAAGGCACCTGATATGAGAGCCTGCCTAAGTCAAGAGCATGATTCTTTGTTCCTGGGAATGGTCACCATGGTAAATGTGTTAATTTATATAATTTCTCTCATTTATAGAAGAGAAAACTGAACCTCAGAGATTAAGTAAAATATTAAAAGCCCCATGAAGACCCTTGGGACCAAAGGGTGTATCATCCAACTCCAAAGAGGCTCTTAGTCACTAAACCACTTCGCATCCTGTAACTAATAAAAGGTGTCCTGCACATTTCCTAGGTGTCCCTTTTCCCACATAATATTTGGTCCAGATGTGCCTGCTGAACTTTAATAAGAAATAGGGCTGGCATTTTACCAGTACAAGCTCAAGGCCTCCCATAAGAAATTCTGGCCTCTTCTTGAGTTCTCTAGCCAAGTGTTGTGTATCTTGGAAGTGTTCGCTGAGATAAGAAGTTTCTTTCTTAAGAAAGACTTTAAAAGATATTTATAAAAAGTGAAATGTACAGCTCTAGAATAAACAAAGAACAGTAAGACCATAATGCAATTTATTCCTTAATAAGAAAATAAGGGTTAATTTTCTCCCATCCTCTGTCCATCTCCCTTGCAAGCAACTTGTCTAGGGGAGTATCGGTTGGAAAGTGAGCTACTCTGCTGGGTCTATGTACTGATAGCCAACTAATCGGAGATTTTGGAAATTGCTGCTGCTATTCTGGAAGTTCTAGCCAGCCACAGGACCTAGAATCGTCCTTAATGACGTTAAGTCAGAGCAGACAACTTCCTGGAGGGACTGCCACACTTCACCTGGGACCTGGATTGCAGATCTTGCCTGTGAGCAACTGGAACTATTGATATTACTTCCCAGCTGGATGTGGAGGTTTACCCTGGTCATTTCATTGATTTGCAATAATATCACATGACCTTTTAACCACTTATGAATTTTTTTGAACACTTATCAAATTATTATGGAGTTTTATGTTTAGTCTTCTCCTGACACGTGTTAGTTTTATTCTTGGAAAATTCAAAGAACAGTAAACAATGCAAAATTGTGTGCATATGTGTCAGGTGGATTTCTAGGTTCAGATCATTTTTAAGGTTTCATTTCTCATATGAATATATGGAAGTAATCTCAAACTTCGTTATTCATCCTCACATATTGCTGGACATGTAGCATCCCTGGCCTCCCTCACTAAATTCCAGGGCCCTCCCACTCCCCATCCCTCTTGATGCCCCATTAATTAAAATCTCCCTTGAATGCAGTATTTCCTCCCTTTGAGAATCACTAACAGAGATCAAAAACATGGGCTCCGGAGTTAAGGAGATGTGGGTTCTAATTTTAACTTGCATTTTGGAGAAGTTATTCATAAATAAGACTGGGTCAGAGTTCAACCTATATGGAAATCTTAGAAAATCCCTTAAAATAATTGAACCAAATACAAAGTCTCTTTTATTTAGAAACTGAATCACTTTTCTTCCTTTAGCAAATTTTATGACTATTGGGGTCCTCAATAAACATAACTGGGGAAGGAGAAAGTGAAATGTGAGATAATAATATATATCCTTGCTGATAGGGAGAAGGAGGAGTCATAAAAAAATTCAGAACACCCAGCTAAATTTAAATTTCAGAAAAAAATTTGAATTTCAGGTAATTAATTAATTTTTTTAGTTGAATTATGGCCCATGCACTAGAACTTATTTGAAATTTATAAGAATTCTCAATTCAGTATAAGAATACTGAACTTTTGTTTTTTATTTGAAATTCAAATTTAACTGTGTATTCAGCACTTTATCTGACAAGCTTACATCAGTCACTGGTGAGATGAGACCAACATATTAGCATTAACCCTCTCCTTGTCCTGGTTCAGTTGATATACTTGAAGTAATTTAATCAGTTAACACAAACAACAGTTTTGGAGTCTAATATACCTTCATGTATAGATGAACGCTTATATTTTTTAAATCATTCCTTTGCCAATAAGCCAGCTTTCTGGGCAATTGGTAGAGAAATTGGACTTGGAGTTCTAAGAGAAGATATTATTTTATGAAGAAGTCATCTATTTTTTTAAAATCTAAACTCTATTACTGAATAGAAAGGAGGTTTAATGATCCCTCTGAAATAGTTACGCAATGTTGTATGTATGTCTGCACTTTTCTGGGGAAATAATCATTGCATTTTTCAGATTCTTAAAAAATTTTTAAAAACAAAACTTAGTAAGAATAACTGAACTCAAAGTTCACATTTTAGAGCTGCTAGAAATATTTTATAACTTGGTTGTGGTGATGGTTACACGATTGTATGTATGTGTCAAAATTCATAGGGCCACACCTAAAAACTGATGAATTTTAATTTTATCTCAATTAACTTGACTTAAGAAAAAATTTTAAATATTAAAAAAAGTTCAAAAACAACTTAGACAATAAACCAAAGAATACTGATTCTATTTTCTAAATATATATTTTTCCAAGAATTTCATTCTCTCTATTGAAATTCAGTATTCTGAAAAGAGATCATTAAGTAATTTAACTCATTAGGAGGACAAAATAACTGACTTATGTCACAGTATACATAAATTTAATATTTCCAACAAAACAAAAGCACTTTCCCTCCAAATTTCCTTCTCTTATTTTATGCTAAATGAAATAAAATAGAAAGACAACACAAACTGATAGATGATTTTATTATTCCAGCTTTATACCCTAGATCAGCGGTTCTCCTTCTGTGGGTTGTGACCCCTTTGTAACAATGAAAATACATCGTGGCATTAGGAAGGTTGAGAACCACTGCCCTAGATGCTTCTTAAGGCTTTACTACTTTTGCTCCTAAATATGTTCTATTACTATTTTTCCTTCATATACTTCTAGGAACAAAAAAAGTTTATTGTTTATTAATCAGCATGCCAGGCTGTCATGCTGATCGTCATTCACTTCTTGCTATAGTCTTACCCTGTAGTCTGGTCCCCTTCAAATTGATGTATTGAAATCTTTGCCTCCAATATAATAGATTAATAGGTTGGCTCTTTGAGAGGTCATTAGTCATGGGGTGATGCCCTCATGAAAGGGATTACGGTGCTTATAAAAGGGAGAACCCTCTTACACATTTACTTCTTCCTAGTAAAAACCTTATTATCCTAGTTATTTTGTATTAATTTCATCTATCTGAAAAATTAAACCAATATTGTCTATTCTGAGGGCTATTGTGTTAATAAATGTAAGAGGGTTTTATAAACTCTAAAGAACTATATCAACCGAAAGTCTAAATCTATAAGGCAAGATAAAGGCAGATGCATGATGATAATAATGAAAGAACTGACTTTTCATTAAGTACCTGCTCCATGTGAATCACTGTATACACCACCTCATTTACTCTTCTGTGATATCATCATTCTTAGTGTTACCAAGAGAAAATACAAAAAAGGTATTGTGTATACCCAGATTATGTTCTTGGAAGGGGTAATAAGTAAACAGATTTTTTACATGTCCACATGTCCACTCTAGACAGAGAAGTGGGAGTGGCTGAGAGGACAGTGGAGATCCACACCATGTTTTGCTCTGTGTGTATTAACACTCTGACTCTTGTGCAAGACATCTATCTAATTGAGGGCATATGTTCATCAGATGCCAGTGCTCATCACATCAAGAATTTGGGTTCTTTCTTTTCTCTCTCTTCACACATACACAGAGAATAGAACCCCTAAAAGGTAGCTACACAAGGGACTATAAGAAACTGGTCAACATACAGAGGTGGTCAAGATAAGAACCTAGTAAGGAACTAGGCCTGTTGTACTCATACATACCTGTAGGGTATCTGGGATGTGAAAATTAGATCAACCTTGAGGAGGTAGTCAATGTAGAGAGGTGATCAATGATGGAGGTTCTACTGTACATATGTGTATGTGTGTATATGTATACATATGTATATGTATACACACACACATTTTTGTGTGTGTATAAATCATGTATATAGTTCATTTATATCATATATTTTATATATCTACGTATATGTACTGCCACATAAAGTTTTAGTTTCAGTTTACTTCCAGGACAGCTATTAAGATTCTAAAATACTGGAGGTGCCTGTGGCTCAGTAGGGTGCTGAACCATTAGCCAGATGTGGTGGGTTCAAACCCAGCCCTGGCCAAAAACTGCAAAAAAAAAAAAAAAAAAAAGATTCTGGAGCCAAGATGGCAGTCTGTAGCCAGCTTTCTGCAGACGCTCTTGTCCAGAAGGAGAGTTAAAGGACAGAAATTTAGCGAGAAAGCCAACAGTTTGGAGCTGAGCCAAGAGACAAGGTAGAGGAACGCACATCAACCCTGCTGGAGCGACCTGCGACCCCAAGGATACAAATAAAAGGTAGAGAGCACATTACCAAGTGGACAGGAGTCCTCTCCCCCAAGAGAACAGCTTGCAGCATACACCATACCTCCATATAAACAAGCGAGCAGAGTTCAGATATCCTCCCACTCTACCCCACGGGAGAGACCCTCTAAAAACCGGACCTCCTTCCCCTGTGCCTCGGCACTCTCCTGCCAGGCATAAAGCTGTATAAAACTGTATATATTCCCTACCTGCAAGTTGGAACTCCCGGCACTCCCCTCCACTCTCACCCTGAGGTCTGGAGGTCTGTCCCCCATGGAGTCCAGATTCTTGAACACTTTCTCTAGGGGTGTGGACAGGGTGTGGGTTGCAGCTGGTCTGTGCTGTTCTCCCAGCTCAGGAGTGGTGAGAGAGTGAGCTGAAAAGCAGCTGGCCAAAGCGGACCAAAGCTTTGCTAAATTTCGACCAAACCTGGCCCTCAGGGGATGACAGCAGAGACAAAGGGCTGAGGCTCAGGACTATTAGCAGCCCAGTGTCTCCTCCACAGGGCAGAAATTCTGCGAACTTGTTCTGTTCTATCAGCTTTTTCATCTACTTTACATCAATCAGGGACAGGGCTGGAACTGAGTGAATCGCACCAGCCCCCATCAAGTTCCCAGGTTTTCAGGCCTCACCTCCCCCCTTGCCAACACCGACATAACTGGTGGACTGCCTGAGGAGTCACAGAGCCCCATGTGACCTAGGCAGGCGCAAACCTCTAGAGCATCAGCTCACTGGAGGGAAATGGACCACAGCCCTGCAGGGTTACCAGAGACTGGATGCAACAGAGGAGCAAGGCAGGGAAAGAGGCATCAACCTTCCTAGGCTAATTTACTGGCTTGGGGGGGCCCTCCTGAGCTCACAGAACACTGGAGTGAGT
>CAUYON010148804.1:0-29091 GCA_963573935.1 Arctocebus calabarensis
CCTGTAGTCCCAGCTACTAGGGAGGCTGAGGCAAGAGAATCGCTTAAGCCCAAGAGCTGGAGGTTGCTGTGAGCAGTGTGACGCCACGGCACTCTACCCAGGGCGATAAAGTCAGACTCTGTCTCTACAAAAAAAAAAAAAACAGCAATAAAGATCTTTTGGCTTATTACAAAAACGCAAATACATAAGAGGGATATCAACTCATGTAAAAAACAAAAAAAATTTTAAAGGCATTCTTAAAGGTCATAAAAGCAGTAGCAGCAATCAAGTCAGCCTAAAGATCAGGAAACGCAGCCCTCAAAAGGCAGTATAATTATAACGCACAAGGACAGGGCCACTTATTTTTTTCTCTGTAACATTAACTAATAATAATTTTTTCTTATTATTGAAACTACAAAGTAATTGATAAACCCTAATAAAAATACAGATTTTCTCCATTATCAACGTCACTTCTGCAGGGCAAACTGACCTTGGGAGAGGAAGATCTGAGAAAACCTTCCTTCAAAGTAGTCTCCAGCAGGCACCACGGTGCATGAGCAACCGGGCAGTTTGCAAACACGGTAAAAAGCCCAAATTTTAGCCCGTTCTGACAATATTTAAAAAGATGTCCTACATACCTAACTTGCACATAACTCTATTCATGATTCCAATATGAATAAGGGCCAAATATCCTGATAATCAAGATTAAGAATTTGAAGTTTTTAAAACTTACTCTTCTCCTTTCCAGCCCAAAACTCAAGTTCTATGTGGCACTGTATGATTTTTTTTCTCCCTACAAATTAGAAAATTAAATTCTCTTCATTTCCAGCCAGGGGCCACTCAAACAAATCTAATGGGTGTAGACAGCATTTCCTGCCTACTGCAAGGTAATAATGGGCTTGCCATTATTACCATGGCCCAAGGCCACGGCCCCAAGGTGGGCACTGAAGAGACTGACCTTTAATTTTCATCAGTTAGCCAGCACTGACTGCTCAGTTTTAAAAAAAGGAAAGTGGGTATTATTTTTTCTCCAGCATTAAGGTCCTAACACTGGCTTATTCACTCCATGGAGCAAGACAGGCTCCAATTCCTATTATCCTTTCCATTTGACTGTGTTTATGTCTAGAAAAAACATGCAGTGAACAACCAGCTGAAACTCAAGATTTATTTTTCTTCTCTTTTACTTTTTTTGGAGCAAGGCTTCCAATTTACAAAGAGTTGATAAGGTTCAAGAACTTCTAAGGCAGAGAAAACTACTCTGTTCACTGACATCTCCCCCAAACATCTGATGTCTTTTTAAAGAAATGCACACCCAACAACACCAATGAGCAGGAAGGGTAGCTGCGATTTCTAGAAATACTTCACAGTCCTACCTGCAGTGTGCTGTTCCCAGCAGAGGCATCTTCATGCTGTTACCAAGATGAAGAGAACGTGTAAGGTGGTGACCCAGAGATGAAAAGGCAGATCTTGGAGCCCCATGGTTTCACCTGGTAATGTCAAGGCCTAATTTCTCTTAAAAACTGAACGACATCCACAAAAAGGGAGAAGGAATGGGAAGGAGTGACTCCTCTTTATTACAAGTGGCCTTTGATCCTAGACTTTGGAGAGGAAACAGAGCTGTCATATATACTTAAAAAGGGACAGCCTCTCTTTAAGGCAGCAGAGAGGAAGAGAATGTTGAAGTAGCACTAGTAGTAACTAAGTCCTGTTTGGCACTCAGATGTGCTTTTTCCCTCTCAAGTGCTTTTTACATATATTATTTTATTTTATACCCACACTACCTGACAAAGATAAATGGCTCAAGGATGACATTAGGGATGACCTGGAAAGCTGTCACTTGAACAAGGACATTCAACATTAAGGCTAAGACAAAACCAATGCCTAGTACTCACATATACTTTAAAGTTACTGGGAATTCTTTTAAATAATTACCATCCAGATAAGAAGCACATCCACCAGTTAAATGTCTGTAGTCCCAGAGTAAAGCAATAAAATAATAAAACAGCATCTGTCATTCACCAAGCACCACGCCAAGAACTGCCCTGAACCAGACAGTCCCAACAAGACAACAGCACAAGGTGAGCAGAGTCAAAAACCCACTCACACTCAAGTCTACCTCCAGCACAGTCAGGCTCAACCATCCCACTATACAAATGACTTAAGGAGCCACCTTCTTGCCAAAAATATTAATTCCAAATGAGTAGTTTCCCATGCCCCAAAATATGAAAACTGTATGTGACAGTCTATCATTTCTAGACAAGAGCTTAAGAATATCCAAGAAGAATGGTCTCTCTGGGAATATGCTTCCTAACATATCTTGCAATTAAACTTTCAAAAAAATCATTCTGTACCTTTACACTGAACACGTTACAAAAGGTATTTCTTGGCTAAAACAAACTTATTGAAGACATATAAATACACTAATCTGTGTTAAAAATATATAGTATTTAAAAGAGGTTCCTCAAGGCCAGACACAGTGGTTCACATCTGTAATCGTAGTACTCTGGAAGGCCAAGGTGGGAGGATCCCTTGAGCTGAAGAGTTCAAGACCAGCCTGAGCAAGAATGAGACCTTGTCTCTACTAAAAATAGAAAAATTATCAGGGCTTGTGGTGGGTACCTGTAGTCCCAGCTACTCAGGAGGCTGAGGCAAGAGGATCATTTGAGCCCAAGAGTTTGAGGTTGCTGTGAGCTGTGATGCCACGGCACCCTACCCAGGCTGACAGAGACTATCTCTAAATAAACAAACAAACAAATAAGTAAAATTAAAATGTTCTTCATTAATCTTCCAAGCAGGACATCTGACAGCAAGCTAGAATTTTTCCTCTGCTGAAGTCACCAATGACTCAGTGGAAACTAGAATTTGGAAAACTTGCAATCCTACATGAAACACAGTCACAACAAACTCACTCATCTTCAGAGCACTGCACCCTTCCCGAGCCTTCTCCTACCCCCTACACACTCCTGCTGCCCCAGCTCCCCACAAAGGCAAGGAAGAAAAACTTACAGCTAGGAAGTTAATGGCAAACACTCACATCCCAAAAGTATACTGAATGAGTTCAAGGTAACATAACCTATTTGAAAACTTTATTTGAATCGTCTATTCTTTCTTTTCGTAGTCAACTATCACACCCTGTAGAACATAGTCTTGAGAATGCTGGACTAATTTAATAGGACCACAAGGTAAAACATAAGAAAGAAGTGACATTTTTTCCTGGTTTAAACTGAAAAGAAGCAAATGGTAAAAGTTAAAAAAACTACGCTTTAAAATTATTCAGATTGCCACAGATGTCAGTAAGATCTAGCTTTACTACATACAGGACAATAATCACATAGCAAGACTAAAATCTGTCCAAAATCAAATAAATCTAGAATTATGTTTCTTCATTAATGAAGAAATGGTAAACTAAGATAGCTATTGCTAAATAAAGCATGAAATAAAAAAGCGTTTTTAGAAAAAAATTTCTAAGAGACTCAAAACTACTGATTTTACAATAACATCCTTGAAAATACGTGTTCACACACAGGCAATGCTTGGTACTCTTCATACAAAATTTATTAAATAAACCTCTGCCTTTACATCATGGTGAAATCATGTAAGGTTAGAGCAGTGACTTTAAACCAGTGTGTCATGAAGGGATCTTAAGTGTGCCTTGAACATTTTTAAAGATTGTTAAATTATTTTCAAAAGAAGTTCAAAGCATAGTAAGAATATTCTCTTTTAACCTTTTTTTTCTTTTTTGATCAACATATTTAAGTGTGCTGCAGAAGTTTATAGGTTCAAGTGTGCTGTGAGATAAAAAGGTTGAAAACCACTGGGTTATAGAGAAGAGAGTCCTCTGGTGCTGCCTGACCCCAGCAAGCCTGCAAACCTGCCCAGGTCCCCAGGGGAAGGGCACTCAGCAGCCCAGCACTGCCACGCTTCGTGGCATTTACAGCCTCCCCCCGCAGCAAAAGAGAAACAGAAGCTGGTTGTAACAGCCCTCGCCACAGCCTCCAGAGGAGTACACAGCTCCTTCTGGGCCACAAGGAGTGTTTCTGTGAAGAAGCCAGAAACCATTTTTTTAGGCAACACAACCTCTGGGGCTGCAGCTTCACTCAGGCTCTGTCCAGGTTGCTGCCACAGACAGCAGAAGGCAAGTCCAGCCCCAGGGCAGGAAAAGCCTTGTCCTCAACTCACCTCCACTGAGCTCACTCGCTAAAGATGCAGAGGAGAGCTAAGTGATTTCTAACAAAGGAGGCATTTAGGGTTGCCAGCTACGGGTTTAGACTGGGCAGTCCGAGAAAGACAGGGCTCCTCTGAATCCCAAGGTCACCTATAATTAACCACAGGAGCTGTGCTCCGAGTTCTCAAAGAGGGGCACCTCCGGGCAGCCCTCCGCTCGTCCCACCCCAGTGGCTGCTGTTGCTACAACCCAAGCCACCACAAACTATTTGCCTTAAAAGGAGAGAAAGAGTTAATTATTAGGAATAGGAGGATTTGCTTTTCTAGGTGCAAATTACAGGTACAACACCTCACTCTTACTAACCAAATGAGAGGCACTAAGGAGAGACTGTGTCTCACAGGGTCTTTAAAGTGCGGCGAACCCTCCCTATCACCATTTCTTCACCAGCTGCATCAGATTCCTCCATTCACAGCACTGAGCTTCCTCAGCCATCACTCCTATGAAGCATCCTCTCCTCTGCTTGTTCTCATTTTATTTATTCTAAGCTTAAGTTGCCATTATGGATAATACTCTATGAAAATCTCCCTCATGGAAGATGCCTGGAGTAGTACTGTTTAAAAAATAAATTTCAGGTTTGTGAGCAACAGATAGGTTGAGCACACAGGAGGCACTCACCCAATACTCAGCCTCATTATCCAGCTGCCTTGCACAAGAATAAATACCAATAAGTATGCCAAGTCTGGAGGCACAAATAAATAATGTGAACTATTGAGAAGCAATGTGATATGGCTGAGAAAAGGTGTGGAATAAGTCTAGGTGAACTTAAGTTTTTTATGTTTTTCAGCACATCTTCTAATCTTTGAAACATCTATGGGCACTTGGTATACACCACCTTCTGCTGTGGACACTGGAAATATCTGCAGAAAAGCAAAAACAAAAACAAACCAAAATCTCCCTTCCAGAGTTAGTTTAGTGGGTACGCCTGTGTGGAATACACATGTGGATGGGATGTATATTTTACATGGAAGTGCTTGGCAAGCGGGGAGTTCTAGAAAGCCAGGACTCACACCTACTTGTGGTCAGTGCACTGCCCTCCTTTCAGTATGAAACTCCAACAGCGGGCTATTGTTTTACCCCCAAAGAATCTGGTAATGAAAGCCTCAGTTCTGCCCTAACTCCCACTGCAGTCTTCTCATCTCCCAAACTCTCTTTGAATCTCACTTCTTCCTACCTGTTAGATAAAAATCCTTAAAGGGACAGATTACCAAGAGGGCCAACTCAAGTCTGAGTTGTCCACACTTGGCTGATTACGTTGTTCCCCAAAACACTTGAAAAATAAAGATTTCCAGATCTTACCCCAGACTACTGAGCAAGGGACTGCCCTCCCCAAAAATATAGCCCTACAACGCCTCAGGAGATTCTTCTCTTATCAGACAGGCTTTAACTCTCCTTGCAAGCTGAGGCCCTTCTCCCCAAGCCCATCTCCCGGGCTCAGTTTAGCACTAACCAGCACTCAGGCCAGCAAGCTACCAGAAAGAGCTCTCCTACTTGGGCCTCTAGCATCCCAGCAAGGCATCTATTGGGGGTAGGGTAATCTGTCCCTCAATATCTCTTCTGGAATTTCACCATAAAAGGATCATTTAAAACTACCATGAATCTCTGAAGTTACCTTACTTAAAATATAATTCTCTTAATTTATAACCTGAACTGACTCCAATAAACAAGTAAAATGTACATAATTGAAGTCCATATTTTTAGGTAATAGAAATAGAACTTACTAGTTCAAATTTTCTATATCAATTAACAATCTGATGGAGACATGAAAAAGTTCATGAATCCTCTGGAGAATTTTCACTTCTTTAAAATAGCAATAAATAAAAATGCCTTTGTTTTCATTTAATTAAATATTTATTAGTTCCCTACAATCAGAAATAAGAAAACCATGGAAATACAAAGTGCTGATAGTATGGCCCATGCTTCAAAGGGGTTAACACAGCAGAAGATGCTGATTGAGGGCCTTAGGACAGGTGCTAAGTTTAAATGGCACATCCGACCGGGAGTGCAGTCATCCAATGAGCATTTACTATGTACCCACCACGAAGGACCCTAAGTTTAATCAGTAACCATCCTTGCACTCCAGCAAGGGAGACAAGGGATTATCAAGACAATAATATAAAAGGACAAATGTTCTGAAAAATGCAGATAAAATGTCTTAAGAAATTTAAGATAATGATGATAAATTATCTAAAATGATGGGATGCTAGAATATAATGAGGATAGGCGATATGCAAAGAAAAGGAAGATTATTTTCTTTTCAGGGGGCCAAAGTGAATATAGAGCGCTCTGAGCACAATGTAGTAATTCCTGATGCCTCTCCAGGACACAGAGCCATGACTCTCAGCATCTCTGATGCCTCTCCAGGACACAGAGCCGTGACTCTCAGCATCTCTGATGCCTCTCCTGGACACAGAGCCGTGACTCTCAGCATCTCTGATGCCTCTCCTGGACACAGAGCCGTGACTCTCAGCATCTCTGATGCCTCTCCTGGACACAGAGCCATGACTCTCAGCATCTCTGATGCCTCTCCTGGACATGCAGAGCTGTGACTCTCAGCATCTCCAAAGAAATTTGTAGGCAAAAAAAAAATGACAACCATGTTGTAAAAGCTCAATCAGCAGCGTTGTATCAAGCCATTTATTGTGTGTCACACAATATACACAGAGTACATACATTATGTATATGCACACAATATAAACACAAAAGAAAATGTACCCATAGAAACAGTGCACACATACATTACTATCACACCCCTGCAACTTCGCACTGTTTTTCAAGGGTTCTGCAATGAATAACAAATATTTTATGGTAGTATATGGTATGTAACTTTCCCTATAATTGGTCTATATATGAATTTTAATCTTTCCATTATTTTTAGCTGATATTTTCAGTATTCCTAGAATGTGCTTTACATCTGATGTTTATTTTAGCCTGTAACTCAAATGAAAATCTTGTCCCAGTTTTCAACAAGTCATCTAACTAAACACAACATCAAATACCTCAGAAGAAAAAAAAAAAATGCAGACAGCAGCAACTACTATGCAGTTATTAGATACCAGAGGCGAATTCAGATGAATAAAATAGAATTATACTACATGCTTTCTCTCTGACGAAGTTAGCTCCAAATGTATCTCCAACATGAATACTGACTGACCTGGCTCAGGCCATTCCTCTGAAGGGGAAATCGAAGTTTCTCCTCAAGCACAAAAGATGACAAAAGTAAATAAAATGCGTAAAGGTCAGAAAATGTGACACCCAATTGCACACCTACTCTCTCATTCCACATGACTCACCATGTGATCCAGAGTGGGTGACCTTATGTGCTTACCTGGTCTGAGAAGACTAATAAACTACTTGATTAATCTAAATGTTAAAATGGGGCGGCGCCTGTGGCTCAGTGAGTGGGGCGCCAGACCCATGCGCCGGAGGTGGCGGGTTCAAACCCAGCCGCAGGCCAAAAACTGCAAAATTAAAAAAAAAATTAAATGTTACAATGCCTTTTTTCTCTCCAGAGAACTACTACTTTTAAACATTTTCCTCTTAAATTCAAGTCAGTTAATGAAAATAGCTCCAAAAAAGTAGCCTTAGAGAATCTCTCCTTACACACTCATAGAAGGATGAGAAAAAAACAACTATCTACACATCTGCCCGGAGCGGACCAAGGGGAAGTAAATAAATCGTGTAGGATAAATTGATTTTTCTTCATTGTTATAAGACAGGCATAACAAAAAATGAATATTTTAATGATTTTATGCATACAATTTAGAGGTATTACACACATTTATAATGTTGTACAACTATCACCACTATTCATTTCTAGAACTTTTTCATCATCCCACATAAAAACTCTGTGCCCCATTCTCCCTCGCCCCAGCCCCTGTAATTCTCTACTCCACTTGTCCCTAAGAATTTGTCTATTCTAGGTAACGCAAACAAGTGAAAACACACAATGCTTACACTTGTGTCTGGCTTGTTTCACTACGCATAATGTTTCAAGGTTCATCCACGCTGTACCATGTATTATAACTCTTTTTATGATTAAATAATATTTCATTATACATATAAACCATATTTCGTTTATTCATTTATCTGTTGATTGATTCTTGGGTTGTTTTTCAAGTTTTGGCTTTTGTGAATAATGCTGCAATAACACTGGTGTGCAAGAGTCTACCTGATCCCCTGCATTAGGGGTGTACACAGGTAGGAATGGCACCGCTGGATCATATGATAACCCTATGTTTAAATTTGTGATGAACTGGAAAACTTTTCTACTGCAGCTTTTCTATACCATTTTACATTCCCAACAGGAATACACAAAGGTTCCAATTCAATCTACTTTTAAGTATTCACTGATTTGCCAACTCAGAATAGTTACCTCTTAATCAGAATTATTTTCAAAAAAACCATGATACAAAAATCAGAAACAGAATAATCTAAAGGCTTTTATTATGTTCCTCGTAAATGATTCAAATAATAGAAGTTATAGAATGAGTTCAAAAAACTTTATGAGAAAATGGTGCATATTATCCTAAAAATATATTAAGTATCCTATGCAATATAAATGTAATTTGTACTATAAAAACTGGTCAAATCTAACCTCTAAGTAGTCACATACTGGAAAAACTCTTATCTGAGTAACTAGGTATAAAATATAAAATATACTGAGCTTTTTGTCTTAATTGTTCTCTGATTACTAGTAAGTTCATACAGCATGAAGCTGCCCAGGAGAATCTCGCTGTAGCTAAAGCAGAGAGGACACACAATCAGCTCATCTCAGGACTCGGGTCCACCAGCCTGTCCAGAGGCAGAGGCAGAGGCAGGAAGAGATCATTTACAGCTAAAGGCAATGATGTCTTAGACTTCTAACACCTGATCTCACCAATCTCCCATAAGATGCTTACAGGTGACAAAAGAAATTAAAAAGTAGCAAAACAAATGTCAACATAAAAACTCCAGGCAGAGGTGGCATCTAACAGTGGGCTGGGGTGGGGAGGGGTGGGACAGGTAGACACTGCTTACCGTTGTGATTTACACTGCACGCCAGAACACGGTTCTAACTATTGCTGAGTAAATCAATATTTATTTCATGGCAATGCACAAAAAGGACCAACTTTCCAGGGTCTCCTGTATCAGCAGAACCAGCTTCAACTTGTTCAGCATTTGTGCATTGCTTTTAAGTAAAATGATTTTCCCAAGGTGTTTACAAGTGGTTTGTTCTTTTAATTGGATAAATGTTCCTCTTATGATCTATTCAAACTTGTGATATTTACAGTAAAACATGTTCACATAGAATAGGAAGTCAAGGTTTATGGGACCTGGATCATTTCAAATTCTTAATTAGTTACATCCCAGACTTATTTCTAACAGAGACCCATCTTTCACAAGGTACAGAGAATCTTCAGTTTTATCCCTTAAGAATAAATTAAATAATTTTATTTCCTAGAATTTTACAATTTTGAATAATCTCTAAAAGATACTATATTTGTTCATGTATAAAGATCACTGTCCAGACAACTATTTCAACAGAAAGCTTTTCATAATTGTTAGTATTACATCAGTTTAGTTTAGGTCATTTTTTCTAAATGGCTGCCTTTATAAGAGTCTTTATCACTCCTACCAGGGTAAAAACAAGGATGTATCCTTAGATTCTAATATATTTTAGAAGCTTTAAAGTCTAATATACATTTATTTTTTAAATGCATCCCAAAGGTGTTCCAATTTTAACATTTCTCAATTTCAGAAGGGAGCAAAGGATTAAAGTTGTGACTATCCTGCCCCAGGACTTTAGTGACATACACTGTTCTGTACACAGCATTCTGAAAATATGAACAAAATGCCCGTGTATGTGAATAGAAAAATGCCTTATCTTTGCAAAAAAACAATCAGAACAGAGTATAATATTCCATTAACAAAGAACTTATCCTGAGTCAATAAACAAGTGAATGAAACACAATTACATTTTAAACTTAATCATTTAATGCAAGGCATTTTAAACACTGAAATCTCACTAAAATCTTCCCCCCACCTCCAGTTATTTCAAACTGACAAAGAGTTTTAATATTATGAAAACAAAACACATTAAGAGCCAATGCCTAAATCCACCATGAGTATTGCCAAGGACATTACAAATTCCCACGCAGCACTTACAGAACATACTAAACTTGCAAAGTTCAACTGGGGACAACAAAAAAGGGACAGATCCAAGAACTGACCCATTCTTAAGCTGAGAAACATCCCCAACCAGTAGATGGCTGGCCACTATAGTTCACCTTTTCTGATTTGCACTGGTGGCTCTAAAAACATCCCTGATCTCTGCTCTGCCACACAGCATACCCTTAGTCTCCATGAAGAAGTTACAAGTGCAGAAGCGATGTTGGTGAGCCCAGGACTGGACTCTCGCTGCCTGTCCCTTGCAAAGTCCTCAACTACCTTCTGGGCTGTCTGGTGGCTAGAAAAAAGAAAAAAACAAAAAAAAGACGTGCTCAGGTACCAACAAGTACCACCCTTGACTTCTACAGAGGCCAGCCCCTGTCCAACTACAGTAATTCAAGCATGCTCTGCCTCTTTAAGACATATAATACCATACCACACTGTATATTTTGAGGCAAAAAAAAAAAAAATACATGTTCTTATAAATATTTTACTGTATTCAAACATACTCAATACTAAAGAACAAAGCTTCTCCTCAACCAGCTAAGTGCATTCTCAACAGTTGTAAGAATGAAAATTAAGGTTTACTTGAAAATAATGTCTTACCACCCAAAAAACTCACTTAATGTATTAAGCTCATTAATATGAAGGAAGAACAATTGTGATATCTAAAGTGAAAATGCAGGTAGGTTACAAAGATTACCCTACACTGAAAAGATGATTTTCATCTGGGCTGTCACATACAAGAGCTAAAATCTATGCCTGTATCATTTACTACTGAAAGTTCCTCTAAGAGACTGCACTCTTTCCCTCCACCTCAAGACTGACCAGAATTGGGTCACTCCAGCAATGCTGCAGAGGAACCTCCAAAAAACATGGATAAAGGATGACTTCACCTATAGCACGATTTTGGAGAAGTCACAAATCAACTACTCCATTAGGAATAGGGAAAAAATAAAACACAGCAATCTAAAGCTTGAAGCTTTTTTACCGATCAGAAAGAGCAAAATAAGTTATTTTTCAAACTGTCAAAGCACAATTTGGAGGTCTTTGAAAACATGCAAAGCTGCATCATAAGACCAGCTGATACAATGAGTATTAAGTTTGTGTAAGGCTGTGCCAAACCCTTTCCAATATTACTGTATAGGCTGTGCCAAACCCTATTCCAATTTCCAAGGGCTCATTAATCCCTTCTGACAACCATCTGAAAAGAGGTTAAAAACGAGAAAACCCTGGCCCGGCACAGTGGCTCACGCCTGTACTCCCAGCACTCTGAGAGGTCGAGGTGGGTGGATTACCTGAGCCCAGGAGTTCGAGACCAGCCTGAGCCAGAGCGAGACCTCATCTCTCAAAAAAAAAAACAAAAAACAAAACATAGCCAGGTATTGTGGCAGGGTGGCAGGCGCCTGTAGTTCCAGCTCCTTGAGAGGCTGAGGCAAGGGAATCGCTCAAGCCCAAGAGTTTGAGGTTGCTGTGAGCTATGACACCACAGCATTCTACCGAGGGCAACATAGTAAGACTTTGTCTCAAAAAAAAAAAAGGAGGAAACCCAGTCAAAGAGAGGCTCAACAGCTTATCTAAAACTCAGTGAGAAAGGAAAGTCACTCCCTGACAGACAAAATACTGATTTCGAACTGAGGATCAGATATGACCCTCAATCTTTGCTCATCACTTCAACATCTTTTAAGATCATAGTCAATTTCTCATTTGTGTTAAGCAGTTTGACATCCTACAAATCCAACCATACATCATGGGTTAGATCATATTCCCAATATTTGTCCCAATCACTAGGACAGTATAATCCTATTTATACCACGGTTCTTATCCTGATTCTTAAGTGCCCCCAATGTTCAGCAATGGGTACAACCGGACGTTTCAGCTATCTGCACTGTCTCATTAACTGATGCCTGACCTGTAGTTGAATTAACAGTTTTCAAAGAGCTGGAGCCAATGTAATTCATGTAACACTAAAATAACACAGAACAATTTGAAGCTGATTTACCAGCATAGGTCCTTTAGGACCATATAACACTCTGCAGGCAAGACTAGGAACTACAATTCTCCCTGGACAGTACTATAGGGTACAGCGGATTCAGATATGTTTATACTGAACCTAAGGCTACTGTTTAAAAATCGTAATAAAAAGAGATTACTTTATCATTTGTCTTTTCCGGAAAGTAGTACTCCCCCCCCCCCAAAAAAAATACAGTATTCAGTCTTGGATATTTGTGGATGAAACCCAATGTAGATTAAAAAATTCTTACTCCAACATCAGGTGGATGTATCACTTCACACAAATGAAACATTCAACAGATTTAAATTCACTAATCAGAAAACTATTTGACCATTCACCATCAAAAGACTCTTTCTTGCTGTCTGTTTTAATCTTACACATATTCTTTCCAATTTATGCATGAACCCAGAGTAATTAATATTTGAATGTTATGCTTTGATAGTAAAAGAATGGTTTTAATTGTTCAGATTAATTTTGCAGCTACATAAAGAAAAGTGAATGATGGTTTATGTGATTCTTAGGAACTCATTTGAAAACTGCCTTCCAAATATGTGAACAAGTGACTATGGATAGGAGGGGGTCGTATTTTTCCAACTATCTATTAATGACTTTTCATGTTGCCTATTTACACTCCTTTATTATACTAAAATAACCAACAAACACTCTTCCTACATGGAATTACTTCAACTGAACAAGAAAATGTTAATTAAAAAATTTCCAGTTAACTTTAACATGTAAGTATTTCTTAAAAAAACAAGTAATGAACAGAAAATGCACTTATTTTATGCTCTCTGAGAGAAAGCAAAGTTAAGCTATAGCTAATTCAGCCTTCAAATTCCATTTATGGGCTGACTGTAGCTTCTGGTAGTGTGGAAGAAAGAGAAGTAAACTGGGAGACCTGAAAAGCGGTATGACCCAGTTAAATTTGAAAAGATTTGGGAGTCATAAAAATTCTACATTTCACTCTCCAATATAGCAACCACTAGCAACAAGTGGCAATTTAAGTTTAAAATAATTAAAAGTAAACAAGACTTTAGCTAGCCACATTTCAAATGTTCAGTTATGTGCCTTGTGGCCACTATGTCAGCACAGAAAGAAACATTTCCATCACTGAAGAAAATTCTATTGGACAGGGTTGTTGATAGCTTGAATCTCAATGCCCTTGTTGGTAATAATGCCCTTGTTGGTAAAGTGTGCATACTACCACTGAAACAGAAAGAACGTTATCAGTATTTTGTTGAGATAATGTATTAAAAGCATAGGAAATAGTGCTTAGTAAACATCAGATATCCAAGAACAGCTATTAATAACAATCCTACATTGAACTTTGGTATATAATGTTGACTGACCCTCAACTTCCCCTTTAGGGCTCATTTTCCTAAACTGAGGAGTTTGGGAAGTTCTTCTGGGTAACTTCCAGGAATGCTTCATGTTAAACAAAATGCTGATCAAAGAGGGCACAAACTCCTACTCAGTAAACTATTACCAAAGCGCCTAAAGCTTTCCCAGCAGATCCCCAAGCATTTATCCAGAAACCCCGGAAGACTGGCTGTCCAATAGTATGTGAGCTATTTATAAAGTCTGTCTTAAAAGATTACCGGAAAATCTTTCTGAAATTGCATATTCTGTAATTAGAAACTACAACCCCTTATTCCATGATGAGATCTTGCAGTTTTAACATATCTTTTAAATGAACACTATGTTTACACAGGAATTTTTTTTTTCTCTTAACACCCTTTAAGCCAAAACCTTAAGAGCACCTGTGAGTTTAAAAACAATTTTGTAATGATTTTTTTTTTTAACCAGGTATGCCTCATTCCTAGCCAGCTGGTGTGTGCCCTCTGGTAAGGAAACAAAGTGAGAATTGTAGCCTAGCGGGTGAGGTTCCCTTGCAGGGCCAGAAACATGTCCAGAGACTTCACCCTCATTAACAGTTGCTCCCAGGGAGCCGGGAAATTTACTGATCCAGTAAATTTCAGAATCAGCCTCCAATCAGGGGGAACCAAGGGCCCCCCACAAAAGGCACAAACCCAGGGCTCTAGGCTGCGATTTGCTGTGGGGCGCTGCCCAGGCCCCAGGGTCGGAGTTTCAACCTGGGCGTGGGGGAGCAATCCAGCAGCAGAAATGTCCAAGGCCTGAAGCCTCAGAAGAAGAAGTGTTATCCAGAGCAGATTCCTTTTCTTCCGGGTTTGTCCCTCCTTCCCATTTCTCGGCCCACAGCTAAAGTGCCTGCCCTTTCCCAATCCCCCACCTCTTGCCAGACTTATAAAGAAAAAAGAAAGAAAGAAAGAAAGAAAAGGGAAAAAGAGCATATTCCCTCTCCCTTAGCTTTCCCTAGCGAGGCCTGGAAATTGGAGTAAATTCAAATCAAATTAGTTGCACATTAAAAAATAAACAGACGAGCAATCAGGGGTGCCCACCCAACAAAAGACCTCACCGGGTCCAAAATATGATTAAGCGTGTGGGGGGGGGGGACTGGAAGCCAGCAGCGGTCGACAGAGAAACGTGTGGATTTGAGGCCCCAACGTCGGCCCATTGAGCCAAATTCTAAATTTCGTTAAAGAAAATGCTGAACTGGGGAGAAAAAATAAAATGTTGTAACGTTCAAAGAAGTCTGCCAACGACACTGTCGGGGTCAAATGCCATGGCTTCCCCAGTCTGGGCGGCGGGGTGGGAGCGGAGGCTCGGGGCGCTCCGGCCCCACCGCGCTCTCCGGAGGCCTCCCCGCCGGGCCCGGGTCCTCGGCTCCCACGACCGCACAGCCCAGACGCGGGGGAGTGCGCGGGCGCTGCCCAAGGCCCCGCTCTCCGCCCAAAGGGACAGGCTCCTGGCCCCAGCCCCGCCGAGGACACCGGACGGTCCGCGCGGCCCCAGCCCGCCCGCCGGGCCCGGATCCCGCCCGTCCGCCCGCCCCACTCCCGGTCGGGGCGCCCCTCGGGGTGACCGACTGACCGGAGCTCCGCTGGCCCACACACCGGGTCGCCCGCTGCTTCCCGCCGCGCCCCGCGCCCCCGCCCGAGCTCCCCGTCGCCCGGCTCGCCAAGTCCAGCCGCCGCCGCCGGTTACCGCCCCCAGCCCGGGGGGAGCCGGGGGGCAGGCCAGGGAGGGAGGACGTGGCGCGCACTGAGGTGGCCAGCGGCGAGGCGGGGAGTGTCCCGGAGAGGCCGGGGCGGGGGGGCGGCGCTCGGACCCTCCCGCGAGCACGCGGGCTGCAGGCCCGGGACCGCTCCGCGCGCCCTCCCTCCGCCACAGGGAATTGCACAGCCCGGGAAGTGACACGTTCCTGCCGCGGAGGCTCGGGGGGCGGATTCCTCAGACGAAACCGCCGGGAGGGCTGGGGCGGGGAGGAGGCCGACCGCTGCCCAGACTCCTTCCCGGGAGGAATCTGCCCGTTTCTCTCCCTCCTCCAAACCCTGGCGAGGAGGACGAGGGCCGGCGGTGGCCGCGCCGCGGGGTCCCGCGTTCCGGGGAGCCAGTGCTCTGGCGCCAAGTTTTCTCCGGGAGCCGGCCACGCTCACGGGACCGGGGGACACTCAGGCGGACTCGGCGCCAGGCCGGGGCTTTCCAGCGAACCGGCCCCCGCACACCTCACCTTCCCTGGGCTGGAACGCGGGCTCTGAGTGCGCCGGACACCGAGTCTCCCACGCCTTTCCAGAGGCAGCCCGGTTGGGTCCCGCCGCCCTCTCCGCCGCTCCCGCCGCCGTCGCTCTCCTCCTCCTCCAGCCGCCACTCAAATAACTAGCAGGAGGGTTTGCTGGGGGATTCCGCCATGTCAATGATGTCGGGACCACGTGGGGTTCCGGGGCCCGCCCACTGCCGTAAACCTCCGAGTATACCCGCCACGCAATCCGCGCCCGGAGGGGCCTCGCGCGCCCCCAGCCCTGCCCAGGAAAGCAGCCGGACCCGAGAAGTACGAAGCTCAGGGCAGCAAGCGACTCCTGAACGGCGAAGGCTGTACGGTCCAAAACACGGATATAAAACGTGGCAGTGTTTACTCAGTAATAATTGAAGCTAAAACGCTGACATTTCTTCATTTACATATATATTCCCTTGGGGGGGGGAGTTGTTACTTCCCACAGCAACGTTGTGTGCTATTTTATAACTCCCTTTCTATTTCCCACAGCATTTCGTTCAAACAGCTAACATAGCATGAGCAAATTTTTTATACCTGTTGAAATTATGTATTTCTTTATCCTAAAGAGGACACTTTCCAAGCATTCTGAATCACTCCTTCCCTTCTCACAATCTCACAGCTACTCCTATCCCCACGATTTCATAATTCTTTGCAGTCCTTCTCACATCGCTCTGAAGTTACGCTCACCCCTTTCACTTGGCTGAGTTTTGTTCATGGTTCTGTGACCCTGGTCTCAACCTAGCATTCTACTTTTAATACAGTACCCCCTTATGTTTTTTGAATAAATTACTTGTAAAGTATATGGAAGAATCTGAATGATAGATAAATGGGAAAACTTCAGAGGGTGAAAAGTTAAATTCACATGTTGAAGACAAGTTTGGCAAAGGAGGTAAAAGTAGGCAACAAGTTTAGAGGATAGAATTATTTATACCTATTTCTTCTACTAGACTGAATGTTTCTTATTAAGAAGAAAAAGAATCAATGTACATAAAATGCTTTATAATTTAAAATGCATATATATATATATACATGTATATATATATATATATATATATATATATATGACTTCTCTGTTTCACTTAATCTTCTTCGGGTTTTGTTTTGTTTTGTTTTTGCACTTTTTGACCAGGGCTGGGTTTGAACCCGCTACCTCCGGCATATGGGGCCGGCACCCTACTCCTTTGAGCCACAGGCGCTGCCTCACTTAATCTTCTTATTCCCAACTCTTACCACCAATTTTGGCATAGAAAAGAAGCAAAATAAATGTTTGCAAGATGAGAGGAAGGATGGTAGAGTGGAAAGAGCATGAAATGTAATCAGACAAAAGTCAGTGATGTTGAACATGTTTGTAAAGTTCTCTGAACCCGGATTTTCTTATTTATTAAATCATAATATTGCTTTCTTGTTAAGGTTGTTGTAAGCATTAAGATACGTAAGCACTTGATAATAAATAAACATTGATTCCTCCTTGAATGAATGAATGAGTGAAGGAAACCTTTCCTGGAAAGGTTAATAGGACAGAAAATTGATTCAAAGCAAAAAGTGAGACTTGTAATGGGGGCTCCCAACTACACTATGAGGGGTCACAATTTAATTCAATGAGAAAGCACTGTGGAATCATTGGCCTGATGACTGTAATAGGTTTAAAGGTTGATGAGCCTGGTGGCAGGATATCAGAGCCAAGATTTTCCCTAGATCTGCTTTGGAAATGTTGAAGATTTAGACCAAAGTCATGGTTCTGGAAATGGGGAGAAGGGCATCAACCTAAGGCAGTGAGAACTAGTATCTGGTGATAATAACCCAAATCATTTGCTCTACGTCCTAAACTATGAAACCATAGTCACAGCTAAAACCTTGCTCCAAACTCAGCATAAGATGTGTTCAAATACAAAGATTAACATCCAAGTGAAGATGCCTGGAAGTTAAGGCCTATAATAAAATATACATACTTGTAAACTCTTCTATCACCCATTTATTGCAGACTGAGTCATATATTTAAAGAAGTTTCAAAGTCATACTTCTCAATCTCAAAAATTTTATAATGAAAGAAATACACTAACACACAGGGAAGAATGAAAGTGTCAAAACTGACATTGAAAAGTCTCAGACTTTGGGAGGCACCTGTGGTTCATCAAGTAGGGTGCCGGCCCCATACGCCAGAGGTGGCAGGTTCAAACCTGGTCTTGGCTGAAATGCAAAAAAAAAAATAGCCGGGCGTTGTGGCGGGCACCTGTAGTCCCAGCTACTTGGGAGGCTGAGGCAAGAGAATCGCCTAAGTCCGGGAGTTGGAGGTTGCTGTCAGCTGTGTGACACCACAGCACTCTACCAAGGGCGATAAAGTGAGACTCTGTCTCTACAAAAAAAAAAAAAAGAAAAGAAAAGTCTCAGACTTTAAGCCTTTAAACAGGTTTGCAGCCTTAAATGTTTCACTTTGAATCCTTTTAATAGTCATAATGTATAGAAGAACCAGCTGAATCCTCAGTCTCACTATCCTTCTGCATACAGCTCAGGCTACTAGATTCTCACAGGAAGGTTCAGTCTTGCCTCTGATCTTGAAAATCACTGTTAACCTTAAATCAAGAGCATTAACTCTTTGCCTCTACTTATTCTAATGTCGCAAGCCAGATCTAATACCAGCTTCAATATCAACATTGACAAAAAGTCGACTAATCTTGTTTTGAAGAGCGATCAAAATTTACTAGCATAAAGAATAGCCAGTTCAGTCAATAATACAACCTATAATATAACCTAAGAGCATCATTGCAACTTCACTTAAACACATTCCTCCTTAACAATTTAACCACTTGAATCTGTGATTTCACCTTCTCTATTGCTCAAGGCAAGAAAAGGGCACATTTTAGCTCAACATTTTAAGGGGGAAAAAAGATATTTCAAATAAGGAGATCTGGATGGTGCCTGTGGCTCAGTTAAGTAGGGCACAGGCCCCATATACCTAGGGTGGCAGGTTCAAATAAGGAGATCTATTCCACAGTTACCAGAACTACTCAGGGAGAAGCTGTATAACTGCCAGGGCTCATAAAATCAGAGTTCATAGACTCCTGTTCTCCCTCCCAAAGCAGAATCTTTGCTCCCATGTCCACTACCATAAGCATCCAGCCTCAGCCTGAATACCACCAGGGAAAGGGAAAACACTTCCTGCCAAGACAGCCTTTTACCAACAACGCTAGAACTAAACCAAATCTCCTGCATCCTTGCAACTTTCTCCCTCTGACCGTATTTCTGCCTTCTGGTGGCAGACAAAATAACAATGCTCACCTTCCCTTTGACTTCTCTTCCAGTAAATTGACCATGCCTGTCACTTACTCTCTAAAGATTCTCTTTTCTTGGATAAACAACTCCAGCATGCTGAACTTATCAAGGATCTTACCTCCTTTTTTCTTACCACCTTTGAGGGCCTACTTGTCAGCATCCTTGGAAGGAGGGAATCCACAAGATTTCAGACATGATCCAAACACAACCGGAGTGGTAACCTTTCCTGTTTCAATTTGAATACAACAATTCTATCATTGTAAGTTAAAATGCTAACTTTCTTAGCAGCCTCTTCATCCTACTAACTCAAGCTTCTTCTTCCATGAAATGTTGTTAATAAAGGCATAAATTAGGTATTCAATTGATTTAATTTTAATTGACATTAATTAACTATTGACTGAATATTTAGTTTTATTAAATTTTAATTGTAAGTTTCATTCTCATATCCAACAATCTTTCCCTGTTTTATAACTTGACAAATACGATAAATATGCTTTTCACATTGCTATCCAAGTCGTTAACAAAAACACAAAACAAGGGGACAAGGATGTATCACTAGTAATTTTCCTATTGAGATAAAGTTATTTAAAAAGATGTAAATTTGTCCATCACTTTGACTTACTTGGAGCCATAGCCCTATGGGAAGCAGACAGAGTCTCACTTTCTTCATGGTCATTGTCACCATTCTTGCCCCCTGCTCTCATTTGGATGGTTGTTGCCCAAACCTCATGCTGAAAATTGATTCCCATGTTGGAGGGAGGTGTCTGGGTCATGAGAGCAGGCCCATCATGAATGGCTTGGTGCCATCCTGATGGTAATAAGTCAGTTTTCTCTATTAGTTCCAAAGAGACCTGAGGTGTTAAAAAGGAGATTATCTCTTCACCTTCCTTTCTGCCATGAGTGGAAGCCGCTGGAGGCCCCTGCCAGAAGCATTAGTTTAAGCTGCCCAATCTATGGCATTCTGTTGTAGAAACAAGACAGACACATACAAGGTTGGACAATTAAGTTCACAAATTCATCCCTGAAAAAGTGCAACACACCCACCTCATTGCTGAATATCACTATGGTCACCTTCAAAGTACTCCCTTGACTATCTGGTGATTGAAGTGATATTCAACAACGAGGTATCTAGCACTTGTTCTAGGATAAATTTGAGAACTTAATTTTCAGAGCTTTTGGTGGCCATTCCAGAATAGAGTTCCAAAATTGTTTTGAAGCATCAACTAAGCATTGGCATCAGTGCATAGCTTCCCAAGAGGAGCACTTTGAAGGTGACTATAGTGATATTCAGTGATGAGTTATGTAGCACTTTTTCTAGGATGAGTATGCAAACTTAATTGGCAGACCTCATATAATCAATGTGTCTTAGACCTCAACATCTAGGAGATTAAATTTTGATCACATTAACATTAATAAACAGGGCCAGGCATAGGGGCTCACTCCTGTAATCCTAGCACTCTGGAAGGCTGAGGCAGGTAGATCACCTGTGCTCAGGAGTTTGAGATCAGCTTGAGCAAGAGCAAGATGCTGTCTTTACTAAAAATAGAAAAACTAGCCAGGTACTGTGGAGAGCACCTGTAGTTCCAGCTATTTGGGAGGTTGAGGCAGGAAGATTGCTTGAGCCCAAAGAGTTTGACATTGCTATGAGCTAGGCTGAGGCCACAGCAGTCTACAAAGGGTGACAGAGTGAGATTCTATCTCAAAAAGAAAAAAATAATAATAATAAACACCCTTTCTCTGTAATGTTCTTTACAAAAGACCAAATGAAAATAGCCAGGTGTTATGGCAGGTGCCTATAGTCCCAGCTACAAGGGAGACTGAGGCAAGAGAATTGCTTGAGCCCAAGTTTGAAGTTGCTGTGAGCTGTGACACCACAGCACTCTACTGAGGGCAACAAAGTGAGACCCTGTCAAAAAAAAAAAACTAATTGAAAAAAAATTAAATATAACAAATGTGAACTAAAATAAAATCTTAAGCCTCCTTCCCTCAGCAGCTGGCTTGACTGAGCCCCCTCTTGGCCAAGGGGATTCCTATAACGGAGTTGCTGGCCATAAGAAATGAGATCAGATAGGCCTCATTATGTCCCCCTTCATGCTTAGAGATGAACTGTGTGAATTTTGTCACTCATTAACCAGCCTAAGGCTATGCAAGACCTACCTGCAGTTCCTCAATATGCACAACAAACCAATTGAGTCTGTCTGGTACTTTGTCTCTGATTAACAGACCCTTTATTGTAAGCATTCCTTCTCCCTGACTCCTGGTCTTTTAGACAAAGCTTAACTCTTTCAGCCAATTGTCAGCAAAAGAATCCTTAAACTCAGATATCATCTGCAAGTCCCCCAGCCCCCATTTACAGATGCCTCATGCCAAATCAATGTATCTTTTCCATGTATTGATTTATGACATCACTTATAATTCCTGTCTCACTAAAATGTATAAAACCACACTGTAACCCCACCACCATGAGTTCACTTAATCAAGGATCCAAGGGTGTGGCTCCAGTCCTCAAATTTGGCTCTGAATAAACCTCCTTAAATTATTTTACAGAGTGTGGCTTCCTCTCTATTGACAAGATTGGCGCCCAACATGGGGCTCAAAGAAGATACAGGATACCCCAAATCAGTACTAGGTACTGGTATGGCCCCTTTTTGTACCCCCAAAAGGGTCCCCAACCCCGTGTCTCTCCTTGGGAAGAATTAGTAAGTCCTCCTGAGCTCCAGACCTCCCATTTTTGTTGCCATTCCTCATTTTATTGTGAACTGGTTCTTTTCCTAGAAATTTATTGTTTGGACTCTAACTTTCATTTAGAGGTGAATTCTAAAGGGTCTTCTCAATTGCCTCTTCTTCACAAAATTAACCTAATTTGGCTTAAGAATGGAAAAATTCCTTGAAAACGAGGAAAAGCATGGGTACCCCAGTTCATTTATGAAGCCTCCACTTACTTCTATTTAGCTTGTGTTAAATGGAAGGGTTCAAAGTCATGCTGGGTTTTCTAAGAGTCCAACTGGTTATGCCTAATTCTTGCACACAAGTTTTTACTAAAGGGCAAATCATATCAAGTTAAATTCAGAGACTGATCTGCCAATATAGAGTAAAAATGTCTCTCAAGCTCTCTCTCTTTAACTTTCTGCTAGCTTTCTTTCTCTGATGCTTGAGATAAAACTCAGTGCTTATGATATCTGAAATGGAAAGGTTACCTGGAGATCTTGTAACCAGTTAAAATGTAAACATTAAAAAAAAGATTCCTTTTGAACTGAAGTGGGGGGAGTGTAAAAGAAGTTTTTAAATATCAAACTGGTATGGAAACTGCTTTACTCAAGATTTTGATCACAGGCATAATTAGGTTACTTTCACCTTCCTTTCTGCCATGAGTGGAAGCTGCCTAAGACCCCTGCCAACTAAAATTTTACCCATGTGAACAAGTGCTAGTTTTATCAGAAGAAATTTGGATTGAGTTATCCTTTACAAACTGGTGAGTTATGTTACTTTCTCATGAGCAGAGTTCTAGGGTAGAATTTATTAGAACTTTGCACATATGTTTAGATACATTTGGTGTGTGTCCATGCTCATATGTCTTTGCCTGCCTCATTCTAGATTGACTTATAAATAACAGAGAGTACATAAAATAATTAAACAAACCCAAATGCTTTCCTAGTTCATGTGAATTCAGTAAAAAAACTGGGTTATTCAAAAGGGTATTATTAGTAAAGTAAGAGTAAAAATGTTTTCAATTTATTGGCATGTATTTTTCCTGAGTTTTACTGGACATTTAGAACATAACTGGACAGTTAGAACATAACTTTTTTTTTAGTGAGCACTTTATTAAGAATTAAACAAAGGTATAAACAATGTGATATAGTACAAGCAAGACACTCAAGATAAGCATAATAGTACCACTCACACAAAAACTTAAATTTCACCTCAAAAAAAAAATCGCAAGACAAAAGAGAAAGCAATTTCAGTGTTATAAAATAAGATATTTCATGTGAAGTATTAACTCTGCCCCCCCCCCAAAACCCAACCTCCCAACAAACAAAAAGCTATCTGGGAATACTGCTATGCTAGCATATTATCTACAGTATAATCATTCATAGGAAAACAGTAATTAAGCAATGAATTAAATTAAATAACAAAGTTCAAACTATCATAAACTCATAGAACACAATGATTTTACAAGACAAGCAATTCCAGAAATCTTATAAACAATAAAAAAAAGAAGAAATATTTCAATGGAAATATTGAAAGAAATGGAAGTATACTTTTGCAAATTCATGCAAAATGTAAAGTGGTATAACATCACTTTCAAGTAAACTGTGATAAGTTAAAGATGTATACTATAGTTTTCTTTCTCTTGCTCCCTCCCTCCTTCTCTACTCTCTCCTTCTCCCATGCCCCACTGTGTCACTGATTGTTGTTAATTGTCCTCAAATCAAAGTTGAACACACAGGATTCGTGCTTCTCCATTCCTGTGATGTTTCACCAAGAATAAAATGTTCCATCTCCATCCAACTTACTACAAATGCTGCAAAGTCTCCATTATTTTTGATGGCTGAGTAATATTCCATTGTATACATATACCACAGCTTACCAATCCACTTCTGGGTTGAAGAACATTTAGGTTGTTTCCACACTTTAGCAATTGTAAATTGGGCTGCAATAAACAGCCTAGTACAAGTGTCCATATAATAAAAGTTTCTCTTTTATTCAGGATAGATGTCCAGCAATTGCAGGATCAAACAGGAGGTCTAGGTTGAGGTCTTTGAGTTTTCTCCATACTTCCTTCCAAAAAGGTTGTATTAGTTTGCAGTCCCACCAGCAGTCTAGAAGTGTTTCTTTCTCCTCACATTCACGCCAGCATCTGCAATCTTGAGATTTTGTGATATAGGCCATTCTCACTAGAGTTAGATAATATCTCGGGGTGGTTGTAATTTGCATTTCTCTAATAATTAAGGATGATGAACATTTTTTCAAGTGTCTACTGGCCATTTGTCTGTCATCTTTAGAGAAAATTCTATTCATCTCTCTTACCCATAGATATATGGAGTTATTGGTTTTCTTCTTGTAGATTAATTGAAGTTCTGTATAGATCCTGGAAATTAAACTTTTGTCAGATTCAATATGTGCAAATATCCTTTCCCATTGGGTAGGTTGTCTATTGGCTTTGGTTGTTGTCTCCTTGGCTGTACAGAAGCCTTTCAGTTTAAGTCCCATTTGTTTATTGTTGTAGTTGTTGCTATTGTCACAGCAGTCTTCCTCTAGTCTTTCTCCAGGCTAATATCTTCCAGTGTTTTTCCAATTCTTTCTTTGAGAATTTTTATCATCTCATGCCTTAAATTTAAGTCCTTAATCCATCTTAAATCAATCTTTGTGAATGAAGAAAGGTGCGCATCCAGTTTCAGTCTTTTACATACAGATATCCAATTCTCCCAGCACTATTTATTGAATAGGGAGTCTTTCCCCCAGTGAACACTCTTGTTTGGTTTATCGAAGATTAGATACCCGTAAGTTATTAGTTTCATTTCCAGATTTTCTATACGATTCCAAGTATCTATGTCTCTATTTTTGTGCCAGTACCATGCTGTCTTGACCACTATGGCCTTGTAATACAGCCTAAAATCTGGTATGGTGATACCCTCAGTTTTGTTTTTATTAGTAAGAACTGCCTTAGTTATACGGGTTTTTTTCTGATTCTATACAAAATGCAGAATCATTTTTTGCAGGTCTTGAAAGTAGGATGTTGGTATTTTAATAGGGATGGCGTTGAATTGGTAAATTGCTCTGGAAAGTATAGACATTTTAACAATGTTGATTCTTCCCAGCCATGAGCATGGTATATTCTTCCATTTGTTAAAGTCCTCTACCATCTCCTTTATTAACATTTCATAATTTTCTTTATAGAGGTCTTTTACCTCTTTTGTTAAGTATATTCCTAAGTATTTCCTTTTTTTTTTTTTTTTTTTTTTTAGGCAATGGTGAAGAGAGTTGTATCTGTGATTAACCTCTCATCTTGACTGTTGTTGGCACATTCAAAGGCAACTGACTTATGGATGTTGATTTTATATCCTGAGACATTATTGTATTTTTTGATGACTTCCAGGAGTCTAGTAGTTGAGTCTTTGGGTTCTCTAAGTATAAGATCACATCATCAGCAAAAAGGGAGAGTTTAACCTCCTCTTCACCCATCTGGATGCCCTTTATTTTCTTGTCTTGTCAAATTGTAATGGCTAGAACTTCCAGCACTATGTTGAATAGCAATGGTGACAGAGGACAACCTTGTCTGGTTCTGGTTCTAAGAGGAAAACCTTTAGTTTTACTCCATTCAGCAAAATATTAGCTGTGGGTTTGTCATAGATAGCCTCTATCAGTTTAAGGAATGTGCTCCTCAGTGTTCTAAATAGAAAGGGACGCTGGATTGTATCAAATGCTTTTTCTGCATCGATTGAGAGGATCATATAGTCCTTAGATCTGCTTCTGTTGATACAATGAATAATGTTGATAGACTTTCAAATATTAAACCAACCCTGCATCCCTGGGATGAAACCTACTTGATCATGATGTATAACTTTTTTGATAATAAACTGTAATCTATTAGCCAAGATTTTGTTGAGAATTTTTGTATCAATATTCATTAGTGAAATTGGTCTAAAGTTCTCCTTTTTAGTTGGGTCTTTACCTGGTTTTGGTATTACAGTGATGTTTGCTTCATAGAATGTATTGGGGAAGATTCCTTCCTCCTCAATTTTTTGGAATAATTTCTTTAGTATAGGGGTAAGCTCTTCTTTGAAAGTTTGATAAAATTCTGGTGTGAAGCCATCTGGACCAGGGCATTTTTTTGTTGGGAGATTTTTTTATTGTTTCTTTGATCTCAGTGCTAGAAATAGGTGTGTTCAGGACATCTATTTCATCTGGGCTAAGTCTAGGGAGAGGGTGTGATTCCAAGTATTGATCCATTTCGTTGACATTGTCAAATTTCTGGGCATAAAGTTTCTGAGTATTCGAAGATTAATCTCTTGTATTTCTGTGGTATCAGTCGTTATTTCCCCTTTATCATTTCTGATTGAAGTTACTAGAGATTTTATCTTTTTATTTCTAGTTAGTATGGTCAAAGGCTTACCTATTTTATTTATTTTTTCAAAAAAACAGCTCCTTGTTTCATTAATTTTCTGAATGCTTTTTTGTTTTCAATTTCATTGATCTCTGATTTAATTTTGGATATTTCTTTTCTTCTGCTAGGTTTAGGCTTAGATTGTTCTTGTTTTTCCAATTCCATCAGATGGCTTGTGAGTTTGTTGATATGCTCTCTTTCTGTTTTTTGAATGTAGGCTTCTAAAGCGATAAATTTTCCTCTCAGGACTGCTTTTGCTGTATCCCATAGGTTTTGGTAATTTGTGTCTTCATTGTTGTTATACTCAAGGAAGTTAATGATTTCCTTTTTTATTTCTTGCTGCACCCAAGTCTCATTCAGCATAAGGTTGTTTAAATTCCACACCTTTGTGTGAGGTTGAGCATTTTTGTTGGAGTTGAGTGCCTTTCAGTGCCTTGTGGTCTGAAAAGATGCAAGGTAGAAATTCAATTCTTTTGATCCTGCCAAGGTTTGTTTTATGTCCGAGGATATGGTCAATTTTGGAGAATGTTCCAAGGGATGATGAGAAGACTGTATATTCTATATTTTTGGGATGGAGCATTCTATATACATCTACCAAGCACAGTTGATCTTAAGTCTCATTTAAGTCTTTTATATCTTTATTTAATTTCTGTTTAGAAGATCTGTCCAGCTCTGAGAGAGGAGTATTAAAGTCCCCTGTTATTATGGTGTTATGGGATATCGTATTGCTCAAACTAAGCAAGGTCTGTTTCACGAATCTGGGAGCATTTAAATTGGGTGTATAAATATTTAAAATTGAAATGTCTTCTTGTTGTATTTTTCCTTTAACAAATATAAAGTGACCATCATTATCTTTCTTGACTTTAGTTGCTTTAAATCCACATGTATCTGAGAGTAAGATTGCAATTCCTCTTGTTTTCTAAGTTCCATTTGCCTGAAAAATTGACTTCCAACCCTTAACTCTGAGTTTTAATTTGTCTTTTGATGTGAGGTGAGTTTCCTGCAGACAACAGATAGATGGCTTATGTTTTTTAATCCAACCAGCCAATCTATGCCTCTTCAGTGGGGAATTCAAGCCATTGACATTTATTGAGATAATTGATATATGTGATAGCATTCTATTCATCTTATTTTGTGAATGTCCGTTGGTTTTGTCTTTTGCATCATTGGGGAAACTAGGTTCTGTCCTATAATTTTCAGAGTGTTTACTTTGCTGAAGGTCCATTGTGATAGTCAGTACGTAGGACAGGTTGAAATATTTCCTGTAAAATTGGTCCTGTTGTGACAAATTTCCTCAATGTTTGCATATCAATAAAAGATTTGATTTGTCCACCAATTTTAAAGCTCAGCTTGGCAGGGTATAGAATTCTGGGCTGGAAATTGTTCTGTTTGAGTAGGTTAAAGATAGATGACCATTGTCTCCTGGCTTGAAAAGTTTCATTAGAGAAGTCTGTGCCACCCTGATAGGTTTGCCCCTGTTGGTCAGTTGGCACTTACTCCTGGCAGCTTGCAAGATCTTTTCTTTTGTCTTAACTTTGGATAAAGTCATCACAATATGCCTTGGAGAAGTTCTATTTGTGTTGAGGCGACCAGGGGACCAATATCCCACAGAGGAGTATTTCAGAATCTTTGATGATATTTGGGAAATTTTCATTTACAATATTCTCTAGAACGGCTTCCATTCCTCTGGGACATTCTTCTTCTCCTTCAGGGATACCTATAACTTATATGTTTGAACGTTTCATAAAGTCCCATAATTCTGTCAGTGAACTTTCTGCTTTCTACCTCTTCTTTTCGGCCTCTTTAACTATCTGAGTTATCTCAAGAGCCTTATCCTCTACCTCTGAGATTCTTTCTTCTACATGGTCTAATAGGTTGTTAATACTTTCTATTGCATCCTTAAGTTCCCTAATTGACTGCTTCAGCTCCTTCAGCTCTGCTATATCCTTTTCATATTTTTCGTATTGTTCATCTCTAATTTGATTCTGTTTTTGAATTTCCTTTTGGTTATTATCCACTTTCTCAGCAATTTCTTTCATTCCTTTTTGATTGTTTTCTACCTTCTCAGCAATTTCATTTATTGTTTTCATTATCTGAACTTTAAATTCCCCTCTGTCATTTCTAACATTTCTATATAGGAGGGATCTTCCATGGTAGCTATCTCACATTCCCTAGAAGGAGTTACTCTGGCCTGGATTTCATGTTGCTAGAATTTTTCTGCTGATTCTTCCTCATGAGTGCTTTCTTGTATCTGTTTCCTTACCCTAATTTTCCTTTCACTTCTTTTTGCTCTTTAAGTTACTGTGGCACTGGTCAGATGTTTTTAATGAGTCCTTCTGGTGCAAGACCAGAAGGATGAAAAGATTAAAGAGGAAGAAGGGAACAAGAATTTAAAGAAGAAAGAAAGGGAGAAAGAAAAAAAAAAAGAAAGAGAGAAAGAAAGAAGAGGGGGTGAGTAAAAAGAAATATTGACAAAAAGAAGAGACGCAAAGAAAGAGAGAAACAGGAGAAATATAGGTGTGTGGTAGGGATCAAACTTAGGGACCCCCTACCTCTGGGGGTTCTGGGTTGGGTGATTTTCTTGAGGTCAACAGCTCTTAGCTAGCCAGCTCAGACACAGTACCCCACCTCCACCAGGTACAGAGGAAAGACAAAAATACTGTAAATCAAACTGAAAGAAACAAACAGAACCCCTTATGAGATAGAATTGGGGGGGG
>CAUYON010148805.1:0-13332 GCA_963573935.1 Arctocebus calabarensis
AAGATGGAGACTTTACCTCTTTTGTGTTTACATGGATGGAGCTGGAACATATTCTTCTTAGTAAAGTATCTCAAGAATGGAAGAAAAAGTATCCAATGTACTCAGCCCTAATATGAAGCTAATTTATAGCTTTCATATGAAAGCTAAAACCCAATTATAGCACAAGAATACAGGGAAAAGGGAAAAGGAGGGGAGGGGTGGGGGGAGGATGGGTGGAGAGAGGGCTATTGGTGGGTGCATCTTAGCAGGGTATTGGTGAAACTTATTAAATGTAGAGTATCAATGTCTTTATATAGTGATCAAGAAAATGCCATGAAGGCCATCTCTAACAGTATGATCAAAATATTTCTGATTGTATATGAAGCACATTCTGCCCTATGATTGCACCAATGCACACAATTATGATTTAATAAAATTATTTTTTAAAAAAAACATTACATTGCATCACATAAGTATATACAATTATCATTTGTTAATTAAAAAAATTGAAAAAAGGATGAAAGATTTAAACATATAACCTGAAACAATGAAAATCTTAGGAAAAAAGCTCTAGACATAGGACTGGACAATGATTTTATTTGGCTATGACTCCAAAAGTCTGGCATCAAAAGCAAAAATAGACAAGTAAGATTATATTGCACTAAAGTCCTTGTGCTTCTGCTCATCAAAGGAAATAACAAATGAAAAAGCAGCTTATTGAATGGGAGAAAATATTTGCAAAACATATGCCTGATAAAGAGTTAGTATCCAAATTAAAGGAACTCCAAAGAAGACACAGGAATGTCAACAGGTATGTATATGAGAAGGTGCTCAACATTACTAATCATCAGGGAAATACAAGTCAAAACCACAGTGACATATTATCTCATATTCATTAAGATAGCTATTATTAAAAAAAAAAAAAAAGACAGGTAGTAAAGATGTAGAGAAAAGAGAACCCTTCTACACTGTTGGTGGGAATATAAATTGGTACAACAAAAACCGAAATGGAGGATCCTCAAAAAATTAAAACTAAAATAACCAATTGATCCAGAAATTTCTCTGCTGTTTATGCACCAAAATAAACCAAAATCTGGATCTCGAGGAGATCTCTGTGCTCCCGTGTTTATAGCAGCATTATCCACAATAGTCAAGATATGGACCTAAGCGTCTGCTGACGAATGAGTGGATATGGAAAATGTGGAGTAATCTATACATGGAATTTCAGTGGAATACTAGTAAGTACATATTAAATAAAAGAAAGAAATCCTACCATATGCAATAACATGGATGAACCTGGAAAATATGCTAAGTGATGTAAGCCAGACACAGGATGACAAATACTGCATGATCTTATTTATATGTGGAATCTAAAATAGTCAAATTCACAGAAGCAGAGACTAGGATAGTTATTTCCAGAGACTCTGGGAAGGGTGAAACAGGAAAATGTTGGTCAAAAAGCACAAAGTTTCATTTTGCAAGATGAATACATTCTGGCAATTTAATGTACAACAATACGGTTATACGCCTGTATTTGAAATTTGCGAAAAGAATGAATCTTAAGTGCTCAAACCAAAAACAAAGAAATAGAGAAATAAAAAAATAAATAAGTATGTAAGGTAATGAATATGTTTTAAAAATAATCTTTAGGACCCCAAGTTTACTCCAACAATGCCACAGGTGTACAATACTCTGCCTTCCACAGCAAACACCACAGTATTTCTAACCTGTCTCAAGTGGAAAGAATCAGTTCTTGAAAGTTTCTATTTTATTCAGATATGTTGATACTTGTATATAGAAAGCAATTAAAGAGAAAATGTTGAATCCCCTCCTTCACACCACTATAAATATCTTCCATGGCATTTATGGTTCCTAAATCAAGTGTGAATAGCTTTTACAACATATAATTTCCTTCTTTGAAGTTATCAAATTACAACTGAATAATTTAAGTGACTTCAATCATTAATGATTTTATGTAAAAGATTAAGGTAATTTATAAAGCTTTTAAAATAAACTCTGCTACCAAATAATTTCTACCACATACAACATTATTTTATTGCTGTTGTAATATTGACCATGAAGTTATCTATATTTTTAGTTACCTACATAAATCAACAAAGCAGTGATGACAAACACGTTGCTTCCACTTATAAGGCAAAGATGATAATGAAATAAACTATGCAGCAAATGAAGATAAGTTGCATTAGCCCTAGGCATTCATTTCATGCTACATTTTATGAAAAAAAAATTAAAACACTTCCGGATTTATAAACACAAAAAGGAAATAGCTCAAAGCTGAATTGAAATGTGGATAATGAACAGTCTGCTAGGTTTACTCACTGAGTGACTGGTACCTCCAGCAGTTCTGAGTATCAGGAAATTAGCAATTTACTCAATTCTGTGAATCTTAGTTTTCCTTGTCAAAACCACAAATATCCAAAACATGATTGCATAGGATCTAATAGACTTCTAATATATTCAGGGAATGAGATTTCTGACTGGAGAAACTATTTACTCATTATTATTCCAAAAACATGGAATAGTTTCACAATGCCCTCAAGACTATATATATTAGATGAGAAAATGAGGTTTTTTAATATGGTATGTATTTTTATAATTGTATTATTTTAGCCATTCATGACCTAAGATTTCTTTAGTATCAGCCTTCCAACAAAATTGCAGTAAGTATTAACAACAGAAAAATATATGGTAAAAAAAAATAAATAGGTGATTATAATTCAATATTTAAACAGTGCCAGTATACATTATAATTTTTAGCATCAGTTTAGCAAGGTTAAATATATAAAACACTTTTTTTAAATTTCGATTACTATGAGAATACATAGCATTAGGTTCCATAGTTAGTTTGCTTTTGTAAGGCTAAAGTCTGAGTTGTAGGTCTGTTCTCCACCTATGAAATTTGCAATAATATACCATACAATGTACATGTTAGGTGGGAATTTACCCATCCCTCTCTCCCTTCACCCTTACTTGGGTTTCATTGAGTTTTTTCTCTCATGTGAGCCATGTTAAGTGTTAATCTACTAGTTTTGATTTATCACTGAGTACATGTGGTGTTTGCTTTTCCATTCTTATGATACTTCACTTAGGAAAATGATCTCCAGTTCTATCCAGGTTGTTGCAAAGATACAAAAATATCCAAATTTTTATGGTTGTATAATATTCCATGGTACACATATACCACAATTTATTAATGCATTCATGTATTGAAAGGTTGTTTCTCCATCTTTGCAATTGTGAATTATGGTGCTATAAACATCTGCATGAGGATGTCTTTATGATAAAATGTCTTTTTTCCTTTGGGTAAATACCCAGTAGTGGTATTGCAGGATCAAATGGTAAGTCTACTTTTAATTCTTTGAGGAATCTCCACTCTGTGTTCCATAGAAGTTGTATTAGTTTGGAGTCCCAACAACAGTGAATGAGTGTGCCTTTTTCTCTGCATCCATGCCAGCGTTTGTTGCTTTGGGACCTTATGATGTATGTCATTCTCATTGGAGTTAAGTGTTATCTCAATGTGGTTTTGAATTGCATTTTTCTGATGATTAGGGATGGTAAGCATATTTTCATGTGTTTGTTGGCTATTACTCTATCATAAGAAAAGGTTCTGCTCATGAATGAAACACATATTTTGGAAAGACATGTAGTGGTGAGAAACCTTGTTTTACATTTTTTGTTAGACCTTGTCATGTGAGTCCGAGAGCATTCATACTTCAAAGAAGCCACCTATTTCAACAAGAAAACTCTTTTCAACATAGGATCTGACAATTAAGCTTGAAAATTCATCCCAGAAAAAATGCTACATTCTCATTGCTGAATGTCCCTGTGGTCACCTTCAAAGTCCTCCCCTTAGGAAGCTATGCACCAATGCCAGTGCCTAATGTAGCCTTCAGTGCAATTTTGGAACTCCTTTTCTGGAATGGCCATCAGAGCTGTCATCATATTACCCTTAGTGTCTTGAATGTCATCAAAATATCTTCCTTTCAATATTTCCTGAATCTTCATGTAAAGAAAAAAGTCATTGGGGGCCTGATCAGGTGAGGAGGGAGTTATCCAATACAGTTATTCATTTACTGGCTAAAAACTCCCTCACAGACAGTGCTGTGATGATGGTGCATTGTCATGATGCAAGAGCCCTGATTGTTGGCCAAGGTTTTCAGTAAGAGTTTCCTGTTTCTTCATCAATGTTTACTTGGTCTGCTAGGCTTCTTCTCACAGTCAGCTTGAAATTTTGACCCACAATTCCATGAATTTTGCAATATTTTCATCAGTTCTGCAGGTTACTAGATGCCCTAGGATTTCTGCATCAGTGATACTTTCTCTCCCCCCAGAAAAACATTTAATCCATTTGTACACTGCCATTTTCTTCATAGCATCATCCTCATAAACTTGGACTAACATATCCACTTCTACTCTTGCCACGTTTGTTATGAAATTTAACGTTTGTTTATTGCTCTAATTCAAGCTTTGACATTCTTGAGTGGGTGCACAAAAACTTACAACAATAATGAACACTGCTCAGCAAAACATTGCCACACATCAACACGAACACAGCTGTGAAACAGTGATATACCAAGGTTATGAAACCTAACCGAGTTATTCGTACAGTGCTGCCAACGTAAGCACAAGGTGGCAAGTTTGTGAACTCAATTATCAGATCTCATCAGCAATTATGAGATACAGATATAAAAGAAGAGAAATACCTAAGTATCCAACATAATCTTTTAATTATGTGACATATAGGGTGTCCCTAAAGTTCATGTGCAACTTAAAATAGTAAACTATTTTATCGTCTTTAACATAACCTTAAAATTCATGTTAGAAAATTCATGTTAAGGAAGTAAATAAGTCAAGACACACCATGTGGAAAAGTACAAAGGAAGATAATTTTCTAAATAACTTCCTATATACTTGTTATAACACTGGCTCATTTTAAAACATTCATATTATTTTAAGAAACATTTTTCATTTTGTATACAAAGTGAGGAAATACTGTCCTTGAAAGTCACTACTGTTTATGTTTCAGTCCTATGATCTAAAGCTCCCAAACACTCCCAGAAATGAGAATGCTAAGTTTTGTGATGCTACACCTTTATTCTAATTTCCTTGATCCTGACTCCCACCACATAATTTCCCTTCTCTCTTGTATGCCTTTTGGAAACACAGAAGTACACAGAACAGGAGTGAGTGAGTGGGAATAGACATGAGAAAGGGAGAGAGAGAAATTTCCTCATACCATATTATTTAAAATCTCAAAATATAAAATACCAGCTGTTTCTTTTACATTAAAAGGAATGGTCTTCTAATTTTTCCCTAAAGAAAAAAGTATGCTTGCATTCTTGTGGTCATTTTCACCATCTCCTTAGGGAGACTAGTGCTTCTAGGGCCCATCAATACTCAAAGGTGAATTAAGCGACCTCCTCACCTTTTTGGCAATTTATAATTCTACCATCCATGAGTTGCTTGCCTTGTATAGACAAAGAACACTCTCAAGTAGAAATTCTCTACAGGATACACTGAAAGATATAATGGGCTTTTGGTTTCATCCTATTTCCCAAGCATTAATCTTTCCATGTTAATGGGTTAAAATATCTACAGTTACTACTTTGGGGAGCGTCTGTCCTGTGATACGAACTGGGCCAGGTGCTTTACACATCTCAGCAGATCTCAGATGTTCATTGGTACAGGAATAATTATGACAGCTTGGTAAAAATGAAGACTCCTAGGCTCCTCCCCCCGGTAGATGGGGGAGGGCCAGGAAATATCTCAAAATCCCATCCATAATTCTAATGACGCACACTTCTAGAAATCCTAACAATTATGATAAAAAATTGGAGTAAAGGGTCTTAGAAGCAAAAGAGTACTTGCCGTCTTAATCAGACAGAGGTCAAGTAAAGGATTTATGGTAACAGTACACTCACTAAGAGAGTTGATTGTTTACATTCTGGCTCATTTGACCTGTGATCAGGGACCCAAGGTCAGCAACGTAAGCCTTGGTATGGGATTCAGTTTTCCAAAGAAGCTCTTAGGGAATCACTGGCTTCTCTGTTATCTGCAGTGGGTGAACTCCTTTTATCGGTAGAGAAGAGGTGAGCAGGAGGAGGCAGCCTCTGCAGTATCTGTACTTGACACTCTGAGCCTCTGGCTTCCTGGGCTGATGACCCCACTAGGGCAGCACTTTCAGAGACCAAGGAGGACGGGGGAAAGCAATTCCAGAGGTGCACACCCGTCTCGCCTCACATTACTGAACTGAGCCTGGGCTCTGCAGCTAAGGACAGCAGGCCTGGCAGCTTCCACAGAAGTGTCTGCTGTGGCTGCCCAGGCCACAGACCAAAGAGAATCAGAGACACGCCACTGATCTGGAGCGAAGACAAACCGCCTAAAGTCAGAGCCAAAGCTCTGCTCTTTCAATTAATCAAGACTAAATATAAAATTGCAAATAGGGGCCAACCTTGAGGTCTGTGCATGAAAGCAAATTTGTTTACTGTCAGAAACTCCAGGTCCTTTGGTGGAAGGGGAGAAGGCGGACAACTTCTCTAATTAAATCATATTATTTAAGGCGTTCCATCCCCTATTAATAAAACTGTGCAGCGAGATCTTCCATTGTCATCACTGATGTTATTAACGCTCGTAAAAAATAAAATGACAAATGTTTTGAAGTTATTGGAGTGAACGCATAAAATAAAGTGAAAAACACTTACCAAAAGAGTTTGCAAACCTATTAACCTGGGAGCAATCTTGTTTGCATAGTTGCATGCTTCACAAGCTCCTATTTTGTCAAAATCATTGCTTCTTGTTGAACTTCCGCAGTAAAATGTGCATCTGTGACCTGCCTCATTCTCAGGGGCCTGTCCCAGCCCAGCACTTTCTTCAACAGTAACCACAGCAAAACTTTGCACCAGTGTCCATCGTGCTGCAGTGGGAGCAGGGCCACTTCTCACTCCCCTCCATTCCTTTTAGTAAAGTGCTGACTTTTAACACAAGCTGAAAGGCCCCTCCATGGGCTGACAGATGGGAGAAGGCTATTTTCACCTCTGTGGAGGGGGACAGGTCTCCCCAGCATGCCACCCAGTGTAGCGGTGCTGCAGGCCTCACCCGTAGGGTCTGCAATCTGACTAATGGGAAGCTAGTCGAAAGAAACAAAAAGCTCTCAATTGGGATTCATAGGCTCATATGCCTGAAATTGTTATATTCCATGGCAAATTTAATGTTCCAAAGGCTGCTGTGCAGTGTCAGTCCGGCCCTCCAATTGGAAAGAACACAAACCATTTTAAAAGGGAAAAATACTGAGAGACATTTTTCTTTGAAATGAATTTCTGTGGAGATTCATTTATTTAACAAACAGTGGCCAAGGACCTACCACGTTTCAGAGGCCTTGGAGGACACTGGGTTTACAATGACAGGGAGAAAAAGGGCACGGTCCTTGCCCTTCTGTGATAAAGAAGCACAGAACAAATAAATACTTAGTTATAAGTGGAGACGAGCTCTCTGGTGAGGAAAGGGCATGACGCTGACAGATACTGAGGCCAGTGGGCTCAGCCGGAGAGGAGAAGGATGGTCTCTCTGCAGCGGAGACATGGAGCCTGAGACCTGCTGAGTGACGAACCTCAGAAAGTGAAGGGAAAAGAGTTTCAGACCAAGGGAACGGCCTGGGAAAGAGCTTGAGAAACTAGGGACCTGAAACAAAAGATCGGCGCGGCTGGGACAAAATGTGCCGGTGAAGAGAGGCAGGGGCTGGGGTGGGCAAGTGGGAAAAAAGGCCAGATCTTGTGGAATTTTCAGGACTTTGGATTTTCTTTGAGGAGCACTATGACCATTGCCGGATTGGAGAATAGGCATGGCATGACCTGAGATCTTCAAAGTCCACAAGACTGACCGTGTGTAGGAAGGAAGAACAGGTAGAAGCAAGCAGACCCCTGCAGAAAGACAAATATGGCAGACAGGTATTGGGATGGGAACAGAGATGAGAGAAATGGGGAGAGACAGAGGTCAGGAGATGTAATCTACAAAACAAAATCTCCTCCCAACTCAAAATAACCTCTCCACAAAGGTAAAAGAGGAAAAAAATTGATATTGACTACATATCAAACCAGAATACGATGTGTATCATGGGAAATCTGCCAAGATGTTATAAATCCAGCAAGAAGTCTCACTCTTGGTGGCATAGCCCATTACACACATGTTCTGGAGTAAACAGTAACTACAGCTGTCCCTGATTTAGTGGTTTGACTTGGGGTTTTCCAACTCTATGACGACACAAAAGTTGTACACATGTGATGGAAACTGTACTTGGAGTACAATACAACCATCTTACTTTTCACTTTCAGTGCAGAATTCAATAAATTATATGACACAGTCAACACTTTATTATAAAATAGGCTTCATGTTAGATGATTTTTCCCAACTATCAAAAAACGTAAGTGTTCTGAGCATGTTTAAGGTAGGCGAGGCTGAGCTATGATGCTCAGTAAGGAAGTGTACCAAATGCATTTTCAACTTATGATTATTTTGATGGTTTATTATGATGTAGCCCCACTGAAAGCCAAGGAGCATCCACAGTTCCCAAGTAAGATCTTGACAGCACCATTTATTATATAGTTTGTCTCAGATTCACCTGGTGATTAGGGTAGCCATCTGTGCTGCCTAATTGGCTTTATTCACAGAGGAAATAAACTTCTGAAGTCTTTAGGAAGGAAGTAGTTTTGCAAGTCGGAGTAAGGCACTGCAGAAGTTAGCCATCTTCCCTCCCGGCACAGCCTGGGAGGCAGTGAGGCTCTCTCTCTCTTGGTATTTACATTTCAAAGAGATGATTCCACCTTCCTGAAAAAGATATTTCTGGATGTTAAAGCTGATAAGAGACTATTGAGCTTTTTAATAAATGAACATACATTTCAAAAAGATAACAAAAGAACTTATGATGACAAGTGTTCTAAGTAAATGACTTAAAAGGGTGGAGGGGAAGTAGTTTCTTCCCTTATTTTCAAGAGGGAGAGTTAAACCTCTTATATGTAATTTGTATTGGCCTTTTAAACAGACTGATTTGAGATGATTGTACATTGGGTTAAATGTGAGGGTTGAAGAGGAGGAAGTAAAATGATGACCATGAGTTGGAGCGATTACAAGTCAGTTACATGAAAATAACTCTCCACTGTAGAAGACGTGAGATCCACATCTGTGCGTGTAAAGTGGATGTTCCACATGAATATGATGAAAATTATGTAAGTACATGCAGCGTGTCCAGGAAGCTAATTTCTCAAAGTTGTCACCCAATAGCACTTAATGTCAATTTAAGGGCAGAAGTGGCCGGCTTAGCAATTATGCTGGCAGCCACATAGGTGGGGAGATCTGGGCACATCGGAGGGCCTATCATTAAGCAGACAAAGGACTTCTTTCAGCTATTAAGCGATTTCCTCCCAGCAACAAACTTACCTCCTCTGCACTGTGCTTTGTGCTCTGGGGCTGGAACTGGGCATACTCCATTGCTCCCTTGGCAGGAGGCTTCCTGTTAGGGACTAGAGGGGGCTGGAAGGGTAGAGGAGGAAGGGCAAATACGTCCCTCTTTGTTTTGCTGCTTCTCTCAAATTGCCTCAGCAATGACCCTTCACCCTGGCAGGGACAGTTCCAATCTTCAGCTTTTTTTCCATATTCCGAAAACAGTATCGTGGCACCCCTCCCAGGTACAGGCTACAGCAGGACAGAGAGGCTCCTTAGAGGTCTGAATCCTCGTGCAAGGAGGTCCAGCCTGTGACCATTTGGACTCAGCAACCCAACCTCTCCCTTTGATCCCCCAAGGATGGATGGCAGCTTCTTGCTTCCTTTACTTGTTGTCCATGTTCCCTGAGTTCTCTTCGCTAAGTACCCCAACACTTAGCCAATTCCTCATCTTAACTTCTCTATCACGATACTTAGCATGGATTTTGTTTTCCTGGATGATACAGAACGCAAATGGAGACTGCTGTCAATCATAGAATACTGTCCATAAACTCTGTCTTTAAAAGTTTAACTGTGATGATTTTATCTTGCAAAAACAAGAGAACAGAATATTGCGGTATTCCAACAAAATATATTAATAGGTTCCTGGCTCCTTGCATTGTAAGAAGAAATACGCGAGCTCATCTATGTAGTTTTTTGTTTTTGTTTTGGGGTTTTTTTGCTTTTTGTTTTTTGTTTTTGCAGTTTTTGACCAGGGCCTGATTTGAACCAGCTACCTCTGGTATATGGAGCCAGCATCCTACTCCTTTGAGCCACAGGTACCACCCATCTATGTAGTATTTAGAATGTAAAAAACAATGACTAAATATTAAACAATAACATTATTCTTACTAAGTGTTGTTGTTAGAGCTGGACTTAGCTAGTGGGAAGGTAAAAACCATCTTTCACAGAGAAGCAGCTTATCTCACACTGTTCCCACCTACTCAAAGGATTCAATCAAGTAAGTTCTCATAGCATTCAGTAAGGAGAGAAAGAAAAGGAACTGTGGCATTCTCTGCCTTCTCCTCCTTTTTTTGCCCCTGTATTGCATTAGGGAAACTCAGTGGCTTGGGCTGGAGATGGAGTGGATTTCATAGATGTGGAAAGTAAAGCTTTGAGAGATTAGAGACTGCACAGTCAGGACTTAAAGTCAAGTCCGCTGCTGATAGATCTCTTCTTGGGCTCTTTAATTTTCATGGCCTTGGCAACCGGGCTTCCTCCTGCCTGGGGAGTTCTGTAGGCCCTGCTCTGTGTGTGCCCTGTGGAGTTACAGCCTCTGTGCTTCCCTGTCTCTCCTGGAACACACAGCCTCTATCAATACACTTGTATTGTTCACTGTGGGCTCACTTACAGCTCATCCTACACTTAGAGCATACCAGATATCAATAAATACTTAATGAATGAATGAATTATACATTTGAAAAATGTTACCTCCCTAGTTACTTATCTCAGCATTTTAAGCATTTTATTATTCAACTATGGCTAATTCAAACTTCAAAAGAATCATTTAGAACTATCTGATGCTTACATTTTCCATCTAGGAAGGAGAAATGCTCTGGGTAAGACTAAGCAACACTTAAAAATTGTGCCCAAGACACTGTCTAGCACATTTCACCAGGAGAAATGCTGCACCTTTGGCGTTCTCCCAGATGTTCTCCCAGTGGAGATGAAGTAAAAGCATTTTACTACCATCATTTAAAATACAGTAAGCATGGGGGGGCGGAGCAAGATGGCTGACTGGAAGCAGCTTCCGAAAAAGGCTCCCATCCACAAGGGAACATAACCTCCAGAAATTGCACAATTAAGCTGAATACTGGGAACCCAGCCAAGAGAGAGAAGTGATTTCTGTGGATAACCTCTGCTGAGACTGGCTGCAACCCCAAGAAAGCACGCTTCAGGTACAAAATTCATCTGAAAGGAAGAGTGCCCGTCCCCTCCCCCAAGAAAACTCTGAGTTTCTTGCTTTTCTGTTTCCTTTCTTTTTATTCTCCTCTTTTGCTCCTATGAGTTTTCTACAGACAAGCGGTGAACTGTGGACCTCTTGTCTCACCCCACCGAAGAATGCTGTGGGAAGTGAGGTGTGCTTCCCCTGAGCACCCCAGTGTGACTTTGAAAACTCCATTACTAGGCAGAAAAACTGAACTAAAGTTTTTTCCACCATTCTAAACTTACTGTATACCCTTCCCCCCTTACCTGATGAACTAGAAGCTTAACCCCTGCTGAGACTGAGAGAGGAGGTCCCTAAGCAGCACCCCCACCCCTGCCAGCTGGAACAAGCGCCCCACCGGGAATAGACTATGGGCATGGCTGCAGCAAGGCTCCCTTCCCTTTGGCCAGGGAAGCCGCAGGTGAGTGCCTGGTCCTGGGCCCTGAGCTTGCCAGGCTTCCGCAGGTCTGCTGTCTACTAGAAACTCTGACAGCCACTGCCAGGCCACCACAGATCTGTCCCCCGATCAGGAACCCCTCCCCCCCACTATTCAGGCCTCTGCCTGACATCCGCAGGGCTCCTGTAGTTCTGCCCCTGGCGAGTAAATGCCCTGGCAACTGTGCGGCTCCTCACCGAGCTTTCGCAGGCCTGCCTTCTGCCAGAAACTCTGCCTGCAACCGCCAGGCCTCTGTTGGGCGGTCCACAGCCAGAAACACTCCCAACAATTGCCTGGCCCTACACCAGTGCTTGAGGGGCTTCCGCAGGTCAGCAGTCTGCTAGAGACTCTGCCGGGGACGCCAGGCCTCTGCAGGTCTGTCCCCAGCCAGGATCTCCCCCTGTGACCATGCAGGCCTCTGCCTGGCAACCGCAGGACCCCTGCAGGCCTGCCCCTGGTGAGTAAATCCCCTGGTGACTGTGTGGCTCCCAAGCTTGCAGGGCTTCTGCAGGCCTGCCTTCTGCCAATAACTTTGACTGTAACCGCCAGGCCTCTGCAGGCCCACCCCAGGCAAGGAACTCTCCCAGCGACCACCTGGCCCTGTACCCCATGCTTGCCAGACTTCTGCAGGCCGGCCATCAGCTACAGAATCTGCCGGCAACTGCCAGGCCTTCTCAGGTCTGCCCCTGGCAAGGAACTCCCCTGGTGATTGCACAGGCCTCCGCCTGGCCCCAGGAGGGCCACTGCAGTTCCTCCCCTGACCAGGGACAGTACCGGTGACCGTGAGGGCCTCTACCTGGCACTGACAGGGCCCCTGCAGGCCAGCCTTCTGCCAGGGACTCCGCTGGCAACTTCCAGGCCTCTGCAGGCCTGTCCCTAGCCAGGAAATCCCCTTGCGACTGCCTGACCCTGCATCGCACATTTGCTGGGCTTCTGTGGGTCTGCTTTCTGCCAGGGACTCTGCCCATGACCACCAGGCCCCTGACCAGGGTCACTCCCGGCAACTGCACAGACCTCTGCCTGGCACCCACAGGGCCTCCGCAGGCCAGCCTTCTTCCAGGGACCCCAGCGGCGACTGCCAGGCCTCTCTGCAAGCCCACCCCTGGCCAAAAACTTCCCAGACAACCACACGACCCTGAGCCCACCACTTGAAGGGCCAGACGCAACAGTGAAAAACAACCACGGTGGGGGGGGAATCAATGGAAAAACTCTGGCAATATGAATAATCAGAGTAGACCAACCCCTCCAAGAAACGACAAGGCAGACACAGCACAAGATCTCCTGCACAGGCAAAAGGCTGAGATGTCTGAAATTGAATTCAGAATCTGGATTGCAAGTAAGATCAGTGGAATGGAGGAAAAGATGGAATTAGAATTTCAAGCAGTAATTCAAAAGATGACCCAAAAGATGTCTCAAGAATTTAACAAATTCAAAGACAAAATGACCAAAGATTTTGACACATTGAGACAAGAAGTTGCAGCCCTTAAAGATCTGAGAA
>CAUYON010148806.1:0-28502 GCA_963573935.1 Arctocebus calabarensis
TTGAGACAGAGCCTCAAGCTGTCACCCTGGATAGAGTGCTGTGGCATCACAGCTCACAGCAACCTCCAATTCCTGGGCTCAAGCAAGTCTCTTGCCTCCGCCTCCCAAGTAGCTGGGACTACAGGCACCCGCCACAACGCCTGGCCGTTTTTTGGTTGCAGCCATCATTGTTGTTTGGTGGGCCCGGGCTGGAGTCAAACCCGCCAGCTCAAGTGTACGTGGCTGGCGCCTTAGCCTGTTGAGCCACAGGCGCCGAGCCAAAAATCAGAGTTTTTAAATAACAATATTTTGACATTGGTACTTTGAGATAAGGATTTGCCTTCCTCCTCATTTGCAGCAAGTAATAAACTTTTCCTTCCTCTCCTCAAACCCTTTGTACTTGTTCTTCCAATGTGGCCTCTGGGACAAGTGCAACCCTTTAGTAACAATGCTAAAACTTGGCTCGGCACCTGTGGCTCAGCGGGCTAAGGCTCTAGCCACGTATACCTGAGCTGGCGGGTTTGAATCCAGCCCGGGTCTGCCAAACAAAACAATAATGACGGCTGCAACCAAAAAACGGCCAGGCATTGTGGCGGACACCTGTAGTCCCAGCTACTTGGGAGGCGGAGGCAGGAGACTTGCTTGAGCCCAGGAATTGGAGGTTGCTGTGAGCTGTGATGCCATTGCACTCTATCCAGGGGGACAGCTTGAGGCTCTGTCTCAATTAAAAAAAAAAAAAATGCTAAAACTTGTATGCAAGTCTTCGTGTGTATATGTTTTTATTTCTTTCCTTTCTTTTAAAAAAAGAGAAAGGTAGGATGCTGGCCATATACACAGAGGCTGGCAGGTTTGGACCTGGCCTGGGCCAGCTAAAAAACAACAGTGACAACTGCAACAACAACAACAAAATAGCTGGGCATTGTGGTGCACACCTGTAGTCCCAGCTACTTGGGAGGCAGAGGCAAGAGAATCACTCACGCCCAAGATTTGGAGGTTGCTGTGAGCTGATGACATAGCACTCTACCAAAGGCAACAGCTAGGGAGGAAAGAAAGAAACAAAATTAAAAAAATAATATAAAAATATCTTTACGGGACCAAAACATTTGGCTCTGGGGGGGAGGGATTAGAGACAGAGTCTCACTCTGTCATCCCAGCTCTACTGCAGTGGCATGATTATTGCTCGCTACAACTTCAAACTCTTGGACTCTGATGATCCTCCTGCCTCACCCCTCTGAGTAGCTGGAATGACAGAAACATACCACCGCACAGTGCTAATTTTTTCTATTTTTAACAGAGACTATAGGATCATGAATGTCCCAGTGACCTTAGCAAAAGCCCATTTGGTGAATTAATAGGGAAAAAAGACATTTTGGAGTAGATTAAAAATGAACTGGAAGTAAGGAAGCAGATACACTGGATATATAGCAGGTAACTCTTTTAAGTTTAGTGGCTCTGAAGGGTAGTTGACAGAATGAAAAGTGGAAGGACAAGTGAGGTCACTGAAAGACCATTAAGATAAGAAAACAGCATGTTTGATTATTACTGAAAGATTCCAGTAGAAGTACAAGGAAGAATAACCAAGGGACAGAAGCCTTAGAGCAGGGAGGATGGAATGGTATTCTCTAAAACCATTTAAGCAGGAAATCAGGAAAAAAAAAATCTGATCTGCACCATCTCAGATTTCAGAGAAATGGAATTTAGAAAGAAGCCATATAAGCAGAGAATATCGTGTGGCTATTTTGAATTATAACTAGGAATATTCCTACTACAATTAACCCTAAACAGAATCCATTCACACCTGCATAATACAAGAAATAAAGATAGGGCGGCGCCTGTGGCTCAGCGAGTAGGGCGTCAGCCCCAGATACCGAAGGTGGCAGGTTCAAACCCAGTCTCAGCCGAACTGCAAAACAGAAAAATAGCTGGGCGTTGTGGTGGGCACCTGTAGCCCCAGCTACTTGGGAGGCTGAGGCAAAAGAATTGCCTAAGCCCAGGAGTTGGCGGTTGCTGTGAGTTGTGTGACACCATTGCACTCTACAGAGGGCGATAAAGTGAAACTGTCTCTACCAAAAAAGAGAAATAAAGATATAAACTCAGTGACCTAAGTCAAAGGTTTAATAATAAATGAGGAGTCATTGTGTCTTTTTTATAGCTTTCTATGAAGCCCGGGTTATTTGCCATATCAGCATCACCAAACTGTGAACATTGAAAGCTTCTTACTCCAAGAGGCAAGTTTAATAATTTCTATTCTAACTGAAGGAGACTGATTTCTGCAAAAGATTGAAAAAGATGATCAGAAATTCTCTGGGCTCCCAAAAGTTGAGGTCCATTTATTACCCCATCTCATAACTCTGGGCTGCTTTTGTTGTTGTTTGGACCAATAGAGTGTGGCTGAAGCGCTGCTTGGAGGCTAGGAGTAAACTGAGGTGCCCCAGCAGCCAGCCAGCACCAAGTGCCCAAGTGTGAATAAGGCCGTCTTGGACTGCCCAGTTCAGCCAACCCTTGCTGAAAGAAGCCTTATGAATAAGCCTAGGTGACACCAGCAGAGCAATCACCCAACTTGCCCACATAATTGTTAGAGATAATAAATCATTGTTTTAAGCCACTAATGTTTGAGGAAGATCATTATGCAGCAATAATTAGCTGAAACTATTATTACCTTGCTGCCTTGTCTGCTGGGGGAATTTCCCACCCGGCTGGGCCATGGGGTTTTCTGAACTGCAGTTAAGAGATACCCTAAGTGGTAATCACTATCCTTAGTGTTTTCTGAGCCTGTCTGTCTGTCTTATTACCACCTCTGTATTAAGAATAATCAAGGTTTATTCCTTCCAATGCAATTTCTCTTTCAAAACTGACTTGAATTTCCTCACCTTGTAAGTGGAGTTACCTGCCACTTGGGGTGTGTAAAGGAAATATGTAAGTGCTCAGCGCGATGCCTACATGCTCGGTAGCGTATTTTCTGGCTCCCCTGCCCGGCGTGTGGCCTGACTGCTCTGGGTTTCTGAGGACTCCCCCTGAATTCGCCCCCTCAACCTGTCACACTCGCCTCTCCTACCTTAGCCCCGAGGTGGCCGTTATCCCTGTGGGGTCACGCGGGAGCTCCCATCGGAACTGGGGCTCTAGGACTTTGGTATTTTCATCGGAACGTGGTCTGCGTCCCCGCCTCAAAGGACTTTAGGAAGCAGGCGGCCCCGAGCACCCGGAGACCCCGCGGGCAAGGGCGGCCGGGCGCGCTCCCGGCGCGGCCCCGCTTCGTCGCGGCGCTTCCGGCGGCCGGACCTCAGGGGGCGGGGCCGGGCCGCGGCCGCTGCCTGCCGGGTGCGGAGGCCCCACGCGTCCTTCTCCCGCGCGAGTGTGCACGAGGCTGTAGGCGCGCCCGGAAGCGGCAGGTGGGTGAAGGCGGAAGCGGCCCTAAGCGGGGTGGTGCGGGCTGTGGCCGGCGGCCGGGGCTCTGGGCGCGCTGCTTCCCTCGGCGGCGGACTGAGCTCGGAGGCCGCCGCGGCCGGTGCTGAGAGCTGTGCGGCCTGATTTTACTGTAGGGACGGTCTGCCTTGAACACAGGGGAGTAAACCTTGTTAAATAGTTCAATGGCAGCTGTGTGCACGCCCACCGAGAGGCAATAAATAAAATAATACATGCACATGACCATATGAAGTTCTGGGTAAGTTTATGTATTGTCAGAGTGGGCAGTACAGATGGAAGGATTTGGGTAAGTTTTTATGAAGAAGTTGGGCCTGCCTAGAAAGATAGATGAAACTGTTCTCTTTTCTTTCTGTTGCTTTTGAGAAACATGTTGGGTAGCGACGTGTCCCCAAGAACATGGAATTAAGAATGTCTCCTGAGGATAAACTATAAAATTGGTAATTAAAGGGTGAGTGTGGAGATAGGCAACGTGATTTTGAGGAAACAAAATATTACCAGGACTTCAAACACTGACAGCGTCCTAAAGAAAGACTGTGTATGATTTAGTCTGAGGCAGAACTACTAAAAAGGGAATTTAAAAAAAGGCACATCTGTCCCAGAGGAATCCAAGCCTTCCCCATGGGGGAGATGGCATCCCTGCCTAAGAGTAGGATCTTTCCTGGGCTCTTCTGAGTTGAGGTGGTGGTTTTCTCAAGGCCCATCCTATCAGACATTGAAATAATGTAACAATCCTTTTATTGTGATTATTTACCAAGCAAACTTATGCTAAGTTGGATGTCAGTTGTCCTACAGAATAGTACTTGGACAGGCTGATGTGAATATCTGGTTGATGGCCGATAGTTTTTTGTAAATCATTAAGTTAGCGTTCAGATGTTGTGGTTTCACTTTTTCCCACTGTTTGTATTACTCTTTTTCATCCTTTAGGGCTAAGTTGAAATGTTACCTCCTCACTGAGGCCTGTTTATTGGTTTATGTATACAAGTGCCTACAACAGTTTCTTGCACATAGTAGGCACTCTACTTAACTCCTCAGTCCTTATCTAACATGTCAGATTTCTGATGAAGCCCAGCCTAACAATCTTCTATAAAATCCAACCTAACTCCTTTCACCTCACTTCCTCCCTTTCTGAGCAACTTTTTCTTATAACCCTTATCACCATTATTTGTTTGGCTCACCAACAAATCGCAAACACCAAGAAACAATATCTGTCATGTTATAGGTGAAAAACTTGTTGAATTAGTACCTTTGTTGTGTTTCATTCACACTGTATACACAATGCCTAGATGAACAGAGATATTCTTGGTACTGTTAAAATACATCAATTGGATCAGTACTTGAATTGGATCACTTCCAATTCTGGAACCCTAAGAAGATTGGATTTTTGGCCAAAGTCAATATCTTGGATAATAATTGATTTATCAAGGTAAATGCTGCTTTGATATGTCTTGGTTAGGAATCTTTGTACACTCAGGGAATGGGTCTTATATGACAGGAACAGTATCATAAGAATAGAAATGCAAAGGGCGGAACATTGTAACAGTTACTATTATGGCTCATTTCATATTTGCCAGACATGAATGCTTTACGCATATGAACATATTTAATTATCTCAAGCATTCTATGGGGTCTGAGACAGTTGAAGCAGATGGAAGTTAAACTGTCTTGTCTAAGGTTATTTAGTTAGTAAGTGGCAGAGCTAGGACTAAAATTTAAGCTCCTCTTTGCTATCCTGTCAAACTCTGCATATGTAGACAAGAGGGCCTCAGTGGCTCACACCTGTGATCCTCGCATTCTGAGAGGCCAAGGTGGATCCCTTGTTCTTATGAATTTGAGATCAGTCTGAACAAGAGTGAGCCCTAGTCCCTAATAAAAATAGAAAGCTTAGCAAGGTATTGTGACAGGCCCCTGTAGTCTCAGCTACTGGGAGGCTCAGGCAGAGGATCACTTGTATGCAGGAGTTTGAAGTTGCTGCATCATCTTAGGCAGTAGAGTGAGACTGCATCTCAAGAAGAAAAAAGAGAACCTCAACTTTGGGGAAAGATACTTCACAAGGTCTTCGAAAACATCCACAGCCACCATCCAATATATTGTCACTTACTTGTTACTGTTTCTCCCTTGGTTCACAGTGGAAGAAGATGCTGACACAGGATGCCTTCCTACCTGAGCTCTGGATATGAACACCATCACTTTCTCTTACTAATGTTGCCCTTTCTTCCTCTACTGACTCTCCCACCAGCCTCAAACTTGCTAGGTCTCTTACATCTTAAATTCTCTCCTAACGGCTCGGCGCCTGTGGCTCAACGGGCTAAGGCGCCAGCCACATGCACCTGGCCTGGCAGGTTCGAATCCAGCCCTAGCCTGCCAAACAACAATGACGGCTGCAACTAAAAAATGGCCAGACGTTGTGATGGGCACCTGTAGTCCCAGCTACTTGGGAGGCTGAGGCAAAAAAATCGCCTAAGCCCAAGAATTGCAGGTTGCTATGAGCTGTGATGCCACAGCACTCTATCTAGGGTGACAGCTTGAGGCTCTGTCTCAAAAAAAAAAATTCTCTCCTAACTCCACATTTCTTTCTAGCTTTTCCACTTCACAACTAGAATACACTTATTGTCTCCATTTAGGCCTCTTACTCAGCACATCTGGTTCTTGCCAAGATCACTAATAACCTTCTTGATGCTGTTAACTCTAATAGATCCTTTCAACCCTTGTCTTATTTGCTCAATCTTTAGCATTTGGCACTATTAACCATTTTGTGTCACCATTAACTTACAGTCATGATACTGTATTTAAAAATTTTCTTTTTATAGCTAGTTGTTGTGGTGGGCGCCTGTATTCCCAGCTACTCGGGAGGCAGAAGCAAGAGGATTGCTTGAGCCCAAGAGTTTGTGTTGCTGTGAGCTGTGATGACACAGCACTCTACCCAGGGCCACAGATTGAGACTCCGTCTCAAAAAAAAATTTTTTTTCTTTCTTTTCTTCTATTCTCAGTTTTCTTTGGGAGCTCTTCCCTCTTTCCTGTCTCTATCTCTGAAATGTTGCTGATCTTCAGGATTGCATCAGAAGCTATTGTCATTGAACTATCTCTGGACATAGAGTCCCCTATCAGTAGCTAGCCTGTTTCCAGCTATTGAGCTCTGTCCCATTGGCTGTTTGATAACCATTTGATAGTTCAACGCAGTCAGAATGAACCAATTATGTTCACCCCATACCTCCTCTTCGTATGAAATTCGTCCTAGGAAATTTCTCCTCTTTCCATCTCGTCAGGCCAGAAGTCAGGCATAATATTAATAAAATGGCTAACACATATTATGTACTTTACATGCCTGACATTCGTTTAAGCACTTTACATTGTATTAGCTCATTTAATCTCGATCATCCAATATGAGCCCTGTCATTATCCACATATTACAGATAGGGGATCTGAGGCATAGAAAAGTTAACTAATCTGTCTTATGTCATTCATCTGGCAAAGGAGAGATTAGGGATTTGAATGCTGGCAGTCTGGTTCAAGCTTGTAATCATACCACGAAGAACGTAATCCTTGACGTCTCTCTCTCGTTTACCCAGTTACCAAATATTGTACTTTCTCCATTCTTAAGTCTCTAAGTGATGTTTCCAAAGTATAAGTCCAATCTTCTACTTTCCTAAAATACTTTAGCCCCTCCCTCATGGCTCTCAGAATAAGATTCAAGCATTTAACTTGGATTTTTAAGGCTCTTTATAATCAGATCTTTATTGCTCCTGCCTTCTCATCTCCAGTTCCCCATTTTTGCACATGTAAAAGTACCAGTCAGTGGAATTCTTTGCATGGGCCCTGTCTCCTTTTTCGTCTTTACGTGGGGCCTGTCTCCTTTTTCGACAAGCTGTTGCACATTGTTGGAATACTTTTCCTTACCCTTTTACGTCTCAGCTTCAATGTCACTTCCACTCATTAGAGTTAGATGGCCCTCTAATGTACATACTTTACACCTATCACAGCACTTATGACAGTATGTTTTAAATATCACCTTACTTGGTTTTTAGTTTCACTGGATTGTGAGGATACTAAAGTTCCTTGAAGGCAGGGGCTAGTCCACCTTCTTAATATCTTCCATATCCATTCCTTTCTCTCAGTCTGCCACTGTACTTCATACCCTCATTATCTCTAGCTTAGGCAACTGCATTAGTCTGTTAACTATGCTCCCTGCCCCTGTCTATCCTTTCTTTAATTCATGCTCAGTATCATAAAGGCAGTTTTGTATAATAGCTGAAGACACTTCCCTGATTAAAACATTCCAGCTGCCTTTTTAAAAGGCTAGATATTTTAGGAGACATGAATTTGCCTCCTCCCCTCCTTTATCCCGTTACTGCCCTGTGCCTGGTGGGTACTCCATAATAACTTGTTGAATGCATGTGGAACTGTATCAAAGTCAGTCAAACAGAACAAAAACAAAGAGATTAACAACAACAACAAAAAAAATGTAGTCTGGATGCAGAGGCTTCCTAGGACAGTGTAGCCATAGAATTCAGTGAAGCTAGAAGACTAGTAACTTTTTCTTTTAGGAGAGATCCCCCAAACATGCTTAGTATTAGATCATTCTTTGCCTTTGCATATGCTTGAAATATGCTACTTACATCTACCTGGTAAACTATCAGATTTGGAGACTCAGTTCAACTATCTAATTCCTTGTTAAACTTTTTCAGACCAGCTGGGTATAGTCGTATCTGCTTGTAGTTCCAACTTCTCAGGAAGACGAGGCAGGACAATTACTTAAGCCCAGTAGTTTGAGGCTGCAGTGAGCTACAAATGACATCACTGTACTTCAGCCTGGGTGACAAAAAACCAAAAAACTAAGAACTAAAAACCCAACATTTCTAGGCAGAGGGAATGTAAATTGGTTCAACTTTTCTGTAGCATAATTTATAAAATATAATTAACAAGATGAAAATAGGAAGACTCTAACCTAAGGATTGTACTTTTAGGATGTTACTTATCTAAAGAATTTTACTTAGTTATAGACTTTAATAACCCATTCCCAGTCCTTCAACCTAAAGGAAAATTATAGACATTCTAAGAAATAGAATTAGAGGGGGGCACCTGTGGCTCAGTTGGTAAGGCGCCAGGCGTTGTGGGTGCCTGTAGTCCCAGCTACTCGGGAGGCTGAGGCAAGAGAATCGCCTAAGCCCAGGAGTTGGAGGTTGCCGTGAGCTGTGTGGTGCCACGGCACTCTACCGAGGGCGACAAAGTGAGACTCTGTCTCTACAAAAAAAAAGAAATAGATTAGAGTAGAATGGTTTAAGATCATAAGTAGTCAAAATATTTCATTTTCATTTCATAATGAAATATTTCATTTTACATAACATAGTATTTTCAGCTTTTTGCCACTTAATACTTCACTAGCAATGCTAACATGAATAATGTGTAAAGGGTTCAAACATAATTAATTTGTTAATATTCTTTCTGTATAATCCTGCACAAATCTATTGCCTTTTCTGACATCAGGACTCCAGCCTAATTCAATACTGATCTAATAAAAGTTGTGTTGCCAGTAAATTATATATCCCAAAGTTAAACAGGAATTATTTTGGAAGTATTATAAAGACACAAAGCTTTCCACAGAGATCTTCTCGAGTATATTATTGATAATAGAAAAACTAGAAACAGGCGTGGCGCCTGGAGCTCAGCAGCTAGGGCACTAGCCACATACACCGGAGCTGGCAGGTTCAAACCTAGACCAGGCCTGCCAAACAATGACAATTACAACAAAAAAATAGCTGGGTGTTGTGGCAGGCACCTATAGTCCCAGCTACTTGGAAGGCTGACACAAGAGAATTGCTTAAGCCCAAGAGTTTGAGGTTGCTGTGAGCTGTGACACCATGGCACTCTACTGAGGGCAACATAGTCAGATTATCTCAAAAAAAAAAAAAAGGAAGAAAGAAAAAAACTAGAAACAATCTAAAGTTACAGACTAAGAGACTGAGTAAACTGGTATATTTAACAATAGAATAGTATATAATCATTAAAGTTGATATAAAAATATATTTAATGTTGAATGAAAAAATAGGATGATTACACTTTGGGGGGAGAAAAGTGTGAATATATATGCCTATAATGAACAAAAATAAAATGGGTATACTCTAAAATGTTGATTGTGATTATCTCTTGGTGGTGGAATTATGGATGCTTTTATTATTGCTTATCTGTATTTTCTCATTTTTCTCAACAAATATGTATTGTGAATTCAGAACAATATGTTTGGCTTTGATATATATTTGAAGCAGATTTATTGTTTGAAAATGTGTCCTTATTCTATTTCAATTGAAATTGTTTGAAATTTGTCTTCCTTTATTTCCTTCAAATATTCTGTTGTAGAAGTACCCAAGACTAATGATAAAACTAAAAGGCAAAAAAAGCAACTCAACATAGGCTGGGCACGGTGGCTCATGCCTGAAATCCTAGCACTCTGGGAGGCTCGGGTGGGTGGATTGCTTTAGTTCAGGAGTTTGAGAACAGCTGAGCAAGAGCAAGACCCAGTCTCTCTTTTTTTTTTTTTTTTTTAAGACAGAGCCTCAAGCTGTCACCCTGGATAGAGTGCTGTGGCATCACACTCACAGCAAGCTCCAACTCCTGGGCTCAAGCGAGTCTCCTGCCTCTGCCTCCCAAGTAGCTGGGACTACAGGCACCTGCCACAACGCCCGGCCATTTTTTGGTTGCAGCTGTCATTGTTGTTTGGCGGGTCCGGGCTGGATTCGAACCCGCCAGCTCAGGTGTACGTGGCTGGCGCCTTAGCCCAGTGAGCCACAGGCGCCGAGCCAAGACCCGGTCTCTTAAAAATAGCAAGGCATTGTGGCAATAGGAAGCTGAGGCAATAGGATCTCTTGAGCCCCAGAGTTTGAAGTTGCTATGAGCTATGATGCCATGGCATTCTACTTGGGCAAGAAAGTGAGACTCGGTCTCAAAAAAAGCAAAAAACAAAACAAAACAGTAGTTCAACCAGATAACTTACAGAATTCGATATTTGGATTAAATAACCAATAACTGATAGCTAGAAGATAGAGTTTAATTTTTCCTTTTTCAATGAATTAATTCGTTTGTCTTCCATTTTTAAAAGCATGCTGATCCCATTTTCAGTGAAGAATTGCTTCCAGTTATTTTGTAACTCCAAAGTTCCAGCCGCTGGCTTTAAAAACACAGTAAAAAGTGGGCTCATTTTACAGTCGACTTCCAATGATGTTTATCAAAATCTGGCTATAGAAGACTGGATCCATGACCACATGAATCTAGAAGGCAAAACAATTCTTTTCTTTTGGAGAAATTCTCCCTCTGTTGTAATTGGTAGGCATCAGAATCCTTGGCAAGAATGTAACCTGAATCTAATGAGAGAAAAAGATATAAAACTGGCTCGAAGAAGAAGTGGAGGAGGAACAGTCTACCATGATATGGGTAATATCAACTTGACTTTCTTTACAGCCAAAAACAAGTATGATAGAATGCAAAATCTGAAATTAATTTTGAGAGCTCTGAATGCTGTCCAACCCCAGCTGGATGTGCAAGCTACCAAAAGATTTGACCTTTTACTTGATGGACAGTTTAAAATCTCAGGAACAGCTTCTAAGATCGGCAGGACTTCTGCTTATCACCATTGCACTTTATTATGTAGTACTGATGAGACCTCCTTGTCTTGTTTGCTAAGGAGCCCTTACCAAGGAATCAAGAGCAACGCCACTGCCAGCATACCTTCCTTAGTAAAAAATCTTGTGGAAAAAGATCCCACTCTGACCTGCGAAGTACTGATGAATGCTATTGCTGCAGAGTATGCTGCTTATCATCAAACTGATAATCATATTAACTTAATAAACCCAACAGATGAGACCCTATTTCCTGGAATAAATAGCAAAGCCAAACAACTACAAACTTGGGAGTGGATATACGGCAAAACTCCAAAGTTTAGTGTAAACACTTACTTTAATGTGTTATATGAACAGTTAGATTTGGAAATTAAAGTATTCATAGACATAAAGAATGGAAGAATTGAAATCTGTAATATTGAAGCACCTGATCACTGGTTGCCGCTACAAATATGTGACAGATTAAGTTCAGGTCTTATCGGCAGTAAGTTTTGCCCAACAGAAGCTACCATGCTGACAAATATATTACTTAGAACATGTCCACAAGATTATGAACTACACAGTAAATGGAATATTCTCTGTGAAAAAATTAAGGCAATAATGTGATCCCAGGTAAATTTCTTAATACTGACAGTTGGAATGAGAAAATAAAATTTCTCGCACATGCACATTGCGTATCTCTTTTTAAAAAGACCTAGTCTCTTTTAGTTATTTCTCTCCATCTGAAATTGTCATCTCTCCTTGTCCATATTTTTGATTGACTTCTACCATGCTGTTTCTTTCTTAATTGATTTTAATACCTGGCACATATTTATATTTCTGCTCCTTTTTTACTGTCTTGGGGATGTAGACCATATTGGACACTATGACCTTGGAGAGAATTCTTTGTTTTTCTTACCTGTAAGGAATTTAACCAAGATTTCTTGCCACCTCTCTCATATTAAACTCAGAAATTCTCCCTTTTAGTTATATTTTCTTATCTTTCCATTCTCTTCTACTAAATCAAGCCCAATGCACTTTTCTAAGCCCTCCACCCTTCCTTATTCACCCCTTGCTTCATTTTCTTTCTACCCCAGGCTGAATATACTGTAAATACACTAATATTTCCATTTGCTTCCCTCCCATGGCCGCCTACAATAGCCACTTGCTGGTTGTTGTTGTTATTTTTGACAGAGTCTTGCTCTGTCACCCTAGGTAGGGTTCAGGGGCATCATCATAGCTCACTGCAACCTCAAACTCCTTGACTGAGTGGTCCTCCTGTTTTGGCCTCCTGAGTAGATGGGACTGCAGATGCTGCACCTAGTTAATATTTTCTCCCAGAGTGCTAGGATTACAGGTGTGAACCATCAGGCCTGGCACCACTTTTTAATTTTAATTTAAGCAGTTGATTTCTTACTTTTTCCAGCAGGCAGTGCTAGGGGAGCAAAACCATATATCATGCAGATTACCCCAATTTTATATTTATCATTTTCAATTTATGTATTTCAGTTGGTGTCAGATTCAGTTACTATGTGGTTGACTTCCTCTTATTCTTGAGAGGGCTTATTCCTAAGTGTTTCACTCTTCCCAAGCTTAGAATTCCACTACTCTTGTCACAAACTTTGATTCAAATTTGTTGAGAGCCGAGGCCTTCAGAAATAAACACCTCTTGCCCCCATGTTCTCTACTTGAACATTTCTTTCTTTCTTTTTTTTTTTTTTTTAGACAGAGCCTCAAGCTGTCACCCTGGGTAGAGTGCTGTGGCATCACAACTCACAGCAACCTCCAATTCCTGGGCTCAAGCAAGTCTGCTGCCTCTGCCTCCCAAGTAGCTGGGACTATGGGCGCCGGCCACAACGCCTCACCATTTTTTTTTTTTTTTTTTTTTTTTGGTTGCAGCCGTCGTTGTTTGGCGGGCCCAGGCTGGATTCGAACCACCAGCTCAGGTGTACATGGCTGGCGCCTTAGCCCGTTGAGCCACAGGCGCCGAGCCTTGAACATTTCTTTTTTTATTCAGGGAGAGAGGGAGAGATCTCCCGTTCCTTCACAGTAATCCACCTAGTTACCTTGGATTTTGTCCTCTCCTGCCTGTATTTGGGCCTTGCACCTATATAAGGAAGCTATATAAGCTTATCTTGCATTTTTTTCCTCTCCACTTTTATTGGATCCTTAAGCATAGTGAATGAACATACTAATGTCTCCCCTTTCACAAAACTCTCCTGCTCAAGATTCCTTTTCTCGGCTCGGCACCTGTGGCTCTGTTGCAGGAAGACAAGGCCTAACAGAGAGAAAGAGCACCCAAACACCACGTTTATAAGAGGAAGTGCTATATTCACCAGCTGAGAACTTACAGCACAGAATTCCAAATGGCCGCGCTCCCTGTCTGGCTTGATCTTTCCCTTTTTATTGACAGTCAAAAAGTTCCACCCCACAGATACCCTTCCAATTGGCTAGTTTGAATCAAGCGGGAGATGCTATTCCAGCCCCAACCTAACTGCAGCATTTCACAGAACTTGGAAACTTCCAATTTCCAGGAAGTTAAGTTTACAAATTCCTAAAGGCTGAGTCACCACGGAGAGGACCCTGCTCTCCTTGACAAGACCTGTTCTCCCAGACCTCACCCTTCTTGGGTATCCTCTCTCAGCTCAACGGGCTAAGGCGCCAGCCACGTAAACCTGAGCTGGCAGGTTCGAATCTAGCCTGGGCCCACCAAACAACAATGATGGCTGCAACCAAAAAATGGCTGGGCATTGTGGCGGGCGCCTGTAGTCCCAGCTACTTGGGAGGCTGAGGCAAGAGACTCACTTGAGCCCAGGAATTAGAGGTTGCTGTGAGCTGTGATGCTACAGCACTCTATCCAGGGTGACAGCTTGAGGCTCTGTCTTTAAAAAAAAAAAAAAAAGATTGCTTTTCTCTCCATTATTCATTGCTATACTTCTTCAGAGTAACATCACTTTTAGCCATTCCCTGCCCCTACAGTTCAATCATGTACTCTTATTTCTAGAGTACTTACTAGAGTATTCAGTGCTTCCTGTGACAGGAACTGTGCTAATAACTGGATGTTCATGCTATCAGTGAACTCTTTCTGGTGCGAGAAAGAGACATAGTCCCTGACCTTAATAATTGACAATGTAATGGCTTTAAATTTTTTTTTTTTTTTTTTGAGACAGAACCTCAAGCTGTCGCCCTGGGTAGAGTGCTGTGGCATCACAGCTCACAGCAACCTTCAATTCCTGGGCTCAAGCGAGTCTCCAGCCTCCACCTCCCAAGTAGCTGGGACTACAGGTGCCCGCCACAACGCCTGGCCATTTTTTGGTTGCAGCCATCATTGTTGTTTGGCGGGCCCGGGCTGGATTCAAACCCACCCAGCTCAGGTGTACGTGGCTGGCGCCTTAGCCCGTTGAGCCACAGGCACCGAGCCTAAACTTTTTAAAAAGTAAATTAGAGTGAAAAATGTATTGGTATTACATTGTGCCGCAGCACACACCCACACATTATTTTATAAAATTTTATTTTATAAATAAAATTGATCTTATGAGCCATCTGATTCAACAGCATTAGCTAGAACAGTTTAACTGGGGCCAGAAATATCTACTTCCAATATGGCCTCACTGACATGGCTGGTGCATTGGTGATGGGAGTTGGCTGGGAGCTCACCTGGGGCTGTGGGCTAAGGGGTTCCTTTCCACTTGGGCTGCCTGGACTTCCCTTACATGATGGTGGCTAGATTCCCCAGAGAAAGTAACCCAAGAAAGCAAAGAAACTATGTTTCCTTTTATGACTTAGCCCCAGAATTAACATAGTTACCACCTTTGTTGGAACAAGTGCATTGAAATTCAAAAGGAGGGAACAACAGCCAGCCACGTACACCTGCATTTCCATGGGAGGAATGTCAAAGTCATCATGAGAAGAGCTTCAGGAATGGGAGATTTTATGGAAACCATTTTGGAAGGTAAAATTTGCCACAAAAATGGCATACAGGGAGGCCGTAAAGCAGGGAGCTAGGCTTATTGAAGGTATTGAAGGAAGTATAGGCAGATGCAAGTAAAAGGGGAGAATGCAGCAAGACAAAGTTAGAGTATTAAGCAGAGACTAGGTCATGTAAAGACTGATAAGCCAAAGTAGAGCTTGGTTTTATCTTAAGTGCAATGAGAAGGTATTTTTATGAAGATTATTCTGGCAGTTGTGAGGAGAATACATTACTATAAGGCAAAATAGGAAGCAGAGAGCTAATTGAAATGCTACCGTAGGAGTCCAGGCAAGAGATGGTGTTGGCAATAGCTATAGAAAGTAGTTAGGCACTGTCGAAAATTAGGGATAATTCCTGTTTTCAGGGTATGGCTTAATTTTGGTTCTTTTAAAAGGGAAACAAAGAGGCAGGGTGTATAAATGTTCCAGAGATGCCAATAACAGACATTTCTCAGTTCTGGAGGCTGGCTGTCCAAGATCAAGGTGCTGGCAGATCTGGTGTCTTCTGAGACCTCTCCTTGGCTTGCAGGCAGCCACATTCCTGTCCTCACACAATCTTCCCTCTGTGTGCACGCATAGCTGTGTCCAAATTTCCTGTTCTTGGCTCGGCGCCTGTGGCTCAATGGGTTAAGGCACCAGCCACGTACACCTGAGCTGGCGGGTTTGAATCCAGCCCAGGCCCGCCAAACAATGATGGCTGCAACCAAAAAATGGCCGGGCTTTGTGGCGGGCGCCTGTAATCCCAGCTACTTGGGAGGCTGAGGCAAGAGACTCGCTTGAGCCCAGGAATTGGAGGTTGCTGTGAGCTGTGATGCTACAGCACTTTGTCCAGGGTGACAGCTTGAGGCTCTGTCTCAAAAAAAAACCCAAAAAACAAATTTCCTGTTCTTGTAAGGACGCCATCATATTGGATTGGGATCCACCATAAAGACCTCATTTCCTAATATGGTTACATTCTGAGGTATTAGGGGTAAGAACGTCAACATATGATTTTGACAGGGGAGGGAAGCATAACAGACTGAAACGGGGGTTTCGGGACCCTGGGAGACCTCTGCCTGCAACAATGTATACTGTATTTGAATATCACCAAATTGATTTCAGTCCTTTTGTATGACTTATTTTCATATATCAGAATGAATCCATTCCATCTCCTCTCCTTTTTCTTTTTTAGGAATAGCAGGAATAGGCACATAGGATTTTGCTGACAACTGGTTATCTCAAGAATCAGGTAGATAGCCGGCGCTGTGGCGGGCACCTGTAGTCCCAGCTACTCGGGAGGCTGAGGCAAGAGAATCGCCTAAGCCCAGGAGTTGGAGGTTGCTGTGAGCTGTGATGCCACAGCACGCTACCGAGGGCGATAAAGTGAGACTCTGTCTCTACAAAAAAAAAAAAAAGAGAGAGAGAGAATCGGGTAGAGTTAAGTGAAAGGGATTTTATTTTCCAAGTTGCTTCTGGAATAAACATGATTGGCAGTTATGCTGTTCATTTGAGGCAGGTTTAATGGACAGGTGCTTTTGTTTCTTAGCAGCAGTATTAAGTATGAAGTAACCACAATTTTGAGATTCCTCATGGGCACATTTTTAAGCATTAAGCTTGTTGTAACACATAAAAATTATTTTCTGAGAAAAGTATAAATATGATGTGCTTTGGTGCAGTAATACCAATTAGAGTGACAACATCATCAGGTGAAGGGTGCTAAGGGCTTCAAGTTCGAAAAGAGGAAGTGTGAGGAAGCAACACCTGGAACAAATTCAAGGTATAATTTGCAGGTCTATTCCACAAACTTTTTGAAATGTTTGCATACAGGGATAAGAGAGGAGTCAAAATGACTCTTATTTGAGTAATGGGATGGTTGGCAATAGACATAGGGAGTGGGTGAGTATATATCAGAAGTTACAGGAGATATTCTATATTTGAAATGTTTGGGTGCTTCTGAGATGCCACATAAAATGTCAAATAGGCCATTGAATTAGAACTCCAAGGAGAAGTCTTGGCTTGATTTGTAAATTTGAGAGTTGGCAGCACATACAGAGTATTTTAAGTCATGAGAATTGATAATTTTGGACTTTTTATAATTAATGTTAAATTTAAACCATTTAGCATCTGAGTCCCCTATGCCTGATGAATTCTCCACCTTATAAGACTTGGTAAGAGGTAGAGCTCACTTCCCATGATTGGCCTCCCTTGAAGCGAGGGCCTGGGCATATGACCGAGGCTCCACCAACCATGTGCATCTCCTTCGCACTTTGAATTAGAAGCTAGTGATGCAGAAAATCTGAGATGGTGAGAACCTTTCCCTAGCAGTAGTGTCAGGAGCCTGAATTTCTAGGGTAACAAAGGCAATGAGGCAGGCAGTGGTAGTGTCAGTGATGTAAGCAATGCAGGCTACCGCATCCAACTCTCACCATCGGCATCAGCAAGGGTATCATCTGATTACTTCTGCACTGTGATCTGCTATTATCCTTACAATAAATCCCCCTTTTACTTACATCAGGCAGAAGTTTTTACTTTTACTTCTTTTGCTTTTTACTAAGAGTGTTTACTGGTGTAATCACTTAGTGCAGCGGTTCTCAACCTATAGGTTGCAACCCACTGGAACTGTATTGAAGGGCCGGGGCATTAGGAAAGTTGAGAACCATTGACTTAGTTTGTGAACTATTAGTTAAGAGGAACTCCAGCATTTAAAAGGTAACATGAAGAAGAAAAGTATATTTCATGAAAGCTGTGAGTTTCAAGAAGGGAGTAGCCAACTGGGTCAAATGCTCCTGAAAAGTCAAGTAATATGAAAGTTAGAAGAGCCTGGTTGGATATGATGGTATTAGCGGGGGGTGGGGGGGGGGGTGTCACTGTTGACCTTAAGCAATTTCAGTAGAGCGATTGGGACAGTAGCCAGATTAAAGTATATTGGAGTGTGACTAAGAAGTGAGGAAACGGGAAAAGCCTGCATAGAGAGAACTCTTTCAAAAAGTTTGTTCATGAAGGAGAACAAATAATAGGGTGGCATCTGGCTGACAGGAACGATGCAGGAGAGATTGCTCTAACAACCAAGTGGAGGGGAGAGAGGGGAGTCAGGTCAAGATCACTGCCAAAAATCATATATTAAGAATATTAACTTTTTCTGTATATTGTAAATTTGATCTCTCATGTTTTTTAGCTTTGTTTATGGTTCTCTTTACTCATTTTAAATATTTACATGATCTGGCTCGGTGCCTGTGGCTCAACAGGCTAAGGTGCCAGCCATGTACACCTGAGCTGGCAGGTTCGAATCCAGCCCGGGCCTGCCAAACAACAATGATGGCTGCAACCAAAAAATGGCCGGGCGTTGTGGTGGGCGCCTGTAGTCCCAGCTACTTGGGAGGCAGAGGCAAGAGACTTGCTTCAGCCCAGGAATTGGAGGTTGCTGTGAGCTGTGATGCCACGGCACTCTCTCCAGGGGTGACAGCTTGAGGTTCTGTCTCAAAAAAAAAAATATTTACATGATCTTATCTTTTGTTCTTTCTTTCCCTTGACAGTTCATGGGTTTTATGCTATGCTTAGTTTATTTAATGGAGTTTTTTTAAAAAATGGATTTTTTATTTAATTAGCCCTTCAATCCAGTTAGAATTGTTTCTTTATGTGGAGTAAGGTAGAGACCTAGTGCTGTTTTTTCCCCCAATTTCTTGATATCTTTAAACTTGTACCAGGTAGCCTTCTGATGCTCAAATTTGATCTGGGACTAGAACTCCAAATATCTAGAATAGATAGACTGTTTCCCTTAAATATCATTATGTCTTAACCAGGATTTTTAGGAGTGGACAAAAGTTAATTTCACAGGGTTATGAATGGCTGATTTTCTATAGTGACAAATTCATATGCTCTTGAAATCAGAATGGTTATTTTAACATGAATGTGAAGAGGGCTAACACATCCTAAGATATTCTGCAGAAAGGAACTTTTTTTTTTTTTTAATTGCAGTTTGGCCCGGGCTGGGTTCGAACCCACCACCCTTGGTACATGGGGCCAGTGCCCTACTCACTGAGCCACAGGCGCCGCCCAGAAAGGAACTTTTGATCAGGCCCTACGCTTGTCTAAGTGCTCTCCTGAGACCCTAAATTTTTATATAGTAAAGCTTAGCAAAACTGGTGTGAGTCTAAAATTTTTCAGATTTAGCATCATCATCAACACTTGAACCTGGAACCATCCAAGACAAACATCAGGAAATGTTCTCAAAGACCTTCCTGGTCTTTCACGCCAACTCAATCTTGTACCTCCTTGTCCGCAAAGGCAAAGCATAAACCTAAAGTCCAAGGCTGCCCAGGACCACTCTCCAACTGTGTTCCCACAGTATCTGCTCCATTTAACCCTGCTTGAATAATCTCCAGATGTGATGTTTTTATATGCACTTTCTAATAGTGAATATTGGTACCTCATTTTTCCTCTTACAGGCTTGGGCTTAGCTTGTTCTTTAAGCATATGGACTGCCCACTACCTTCCAGCATTTGTCCCCCCCTGCCAACCTGTCTCCATGAAGCCTATTCTTTGTCCCCAACCACTCAATTTGCATCTGGATAGATGCGCTTACCCAGAACATTTGATTATAAGCTCCTAGACTTCCCAAAAGTGCCAGCCAAAGTGAATGAGCTACAAAATACATCTGGAAAACTAAATGGCTTAATTTGCCTTGATGGAGTTAGCTAATATTAGACAAGTGAATGTTGGTTAAATGTCTGCCAAAGACAATTATCTTAATTGTTAACAAAATTAACACTGTATTTTTTTCCTGGTTATTAGACCCACAAGGCAATCTGTCTGTTAAGAGAATGCTAATCCATGATGATTTTCCTTCCTAGACTTAAAACACGCAAGGGCAAAGGTAAGATTCAACTCATCTTCATAAGAGAGGCTCAAGCGGCTAGTGCACCAGCCACATACACTGGAGGTGGTGTGTTAGATCCCAACCCAGGCCTGCCAAACAGCAATAACAACTACAGCCAAGAAATAGCTGGGCGCTGTGGCAGGCACCTGTAGTCCCAGCTACTTGGGAGGCTGAGGCAAGAGAATTGCTCAAGCCCAAAGAGTTTGAGGTTGCTATGAGCTGTGATGCCACAGCACTCTACTGAAGGCAACATAGTGAGACTCTGTCTCAAAAAAAAAAGAGGCTCATTGTTGACTTATGCTCCAAAAGCCAAATAAGAGAAAAGCTGATAAAATGTTTAAATTACCTGTATGACTTGCAACAGTGTAAATCTGAATAATATATTTATATTTATAGAACTATTTAGAATTGTTTCCACAAGTGAACAATGGATCCATAAAGTAGTAGAAATGTAAAAGTTTATTGTGAAATTCATATATTATAAAAATGATCTGTTCGACATAGTAAAAATCTAATAATCACTTAATGTAAAAATACATAATATAGAGTGGCGCCTATGGCTCAAAGGAATAGGGCACCGGCCCCATATACTAGAAGTGGTAGGTTCAAACCCAGCCCTGGCCAAAAAAAAAAAATTTTTAAATACATAATATAAATTAAGATACTATCCATCAAATTTTTTTTGTGTGTCTGTTATGAAAAATGTCCACTGTTGTTTCATGACATGGTCGTAAATCAAAATCAAAATATCCAAGGGAAAAACGACCCTAAGAAAAGAAGAAGAGTATTATTAAAAATGATATAAAAACAGCACAATAGATTTACTCATAAAATTATATCCTACCTGTGTTTTCTTAAAATAATCAAGTCCTCTTCCAATCTTAATTATCCATCCATTGTTGAACCTATTGAAATTAGTATATAATATTATATTTAAGACATTTAAATCAGTTATTAAAACTGTAGGTATTAAGTCAGCAAAATTTCCCCCAAGAAAGAAAATCACTTCCTCCAGTGGCATGAGGTGAATCAAAAATGGGGTTAAAGGGGACGGTGCCTATGGTTCAAAGGAATAGGGCACCGGCCCCATATGCGGAGGTGGCAGGTTCAAACCCAGCCCCAGCCAAAAGCTGCAAAAAAACAAAAAACAAAACAAAAATGGGGTTAAAGGGTTAACCATGGGCTGTGTCTATAATGAGACAAAGAAATAGAAACAAGGAATTCATTCAATTAGTTGATAGTTTAACAACTGAAATTTACTCTTGAACTTCAGCTTGTAGATAAAACTTTCCTGTTCTACTAAGAAGTGGTTGCAAAGTATATTCAGGGTGACAGATGGTGTTTCAGGATTGCCCTACAGAGATAGGGAATATGAGCAGGAAGAGCCATGGACCCTGACCTCACCTATTTTGCATATTTAGGTTGTGCTTAAGTTTCCGTTAAAACTGAGGGAACTTTTGCTATAAACATATGAAAACCGCTCTGCTAAACAAAAGGAAGATATCACTAAAATAACTACTTATAGACATATACATATTACCATATTATTAACATATTACCATGCCTACTAGGATATTTAATAACCCATAAGAAATAAAACCACATTAAATAAATACTAATTTCACTAAAAATTATCCCAATATCATTACACCATATGGATAGTTGAGTAGACAGAAAAGTATCCACCCTTCCTACATGACACAAAACATGTAAATTTTATTTCATAAGAAATACTAGGTGAGTGTGGTGCCTCATGCCCGTAATCCTAGCACTCTGAGAGACTGAGGTGGGTAGAATCCTTACGCTGAAGAGTTTGAGACCAGCCTGAGCACGAGTTAGACTCTGTCTCTACTGAAAAGAAATGTGGTAGGTGCCTGTAGTCCCATCTACTCAAGAGGCTGAGGCAAGAGGATTGCTTGAGCCCAAGAGTTTGAGGTTGCTGTGAGCTAAGATGCTACAACATTTTACCCAGGGTGAGACTCTATCTCTAATATTTCTTTCTTCCTTTTTTTTTTTTTTCTTTGAGACAAAGTCTCACACACAGGACAAAGTAAGCTTTTTTTCTTCTCAAAAGTGAAACATTAAAATTCCATCTTACTTGAATTTTGAATATTTAAATGTAATATATATTTAATTATATACAACTTATTGAGGGAATTTTTTTTTTTTTTTTTGAGACAGTGTCTCCAACTTTCACCCTGGGTAGAATGCCATGGCATTACAGCTCACAGCAACCTCAAACACTTGGGCTTACGTGATTCTCTTGCCCAGCCTCCCAAGTAGCTGGGACTACAGGCACCCGCCACAACACCCGCTTTTTTTTTTTTTTTTTTTTTTAATTGTTGTAGTTGTCATTGTTTTAGCTGGCCTTGGCTGGGTTCGAACCCACCCTACCAACTGAGCTATGGGCACCACTGGGAAATTTTAAAAGTATATATCAACTGCACAAAAATTATTATTATACACTTACCTAATTTCTCGGTCATGTATTGAGGGAGAATATTCTACTTCTAACAGCACTTCATGATTCTTGAGTGACTCTTTTATTTCTTCCAGGCCCCTAATTTGCTGTTCTTTCCCACTGCCCTATTAATAGCAAAAATATAATTTGCTGCCTCTGTTATTAATATTTTAATTATTTCTAACCTATACAATATAGGTGAATTAAAATGAAAATGTTCTATACTAGTTTTAAAGTTTATCATCTTAAGCAACCAAAGAACATGAAGTAGTTTAAGAGACATCTTTATCAAAATCACTGTTTTTCTTTTTTTGTCTAATGTGAACATAACACAACTCTGCCCTTTCTCTTTACACATATTTTAGTAATGCTGTTTAGTCATCCAAGTGAGACTGCCATCTTCTCAAATTAATCCTAGAAGTCACAATTACTTAGAAGCATTCTTATTAACAAAATCAAGATACAGATGCCCAGTATTATATCACGCTACTATCTCCCAGATATAATAATTGATAGGGACAAAATTGTAAATAGTGCACACACAGTGTGATCACTTTGTAGAATATCCAGGAGATTAAATTGACAAACTGAGCTAAACTACAATAGCATTTAACAAAATGCCCAAATACAAGGTTAATATCCTAAAACCAATGAACAATGCCTATTATTAGGTAATAAGTTAGTGTGTAGAGAAATAAATCTAGCTGAAGCATTACCTCCAGGTTTTTCACGATTGACCTACATCTTGTTCTGAATAAAGCTCATAAGTGAAAAAAGGAGTTAGGAGCTTTCAGATACCTACTTTATCCAGAGAGGTGAGAAGGTGAATGATTTTTACTTTTGATGATCTCTTAATAAGTATCTCACAAAATCGAAGAAAGTTATGCAGCTAAAAGACATTAATAATACATTAGGATGTATTATTACTAACTAGTACATTTAAAATAGTATTTCATTATATTTTAGTACATTACATACCTGATGAATTTGTCTAATATAAGGATCTTCTATCCAAACTTCTGTAACTGTCTCATTAAGGTATTCTTGAAAAAGTGACTCATAACTGAAACCTGTTGCATTCTCCTCTATTTTAATTTGCTTGTGATATTTTCCATCTACAAAACACATGCTTCAATAATAAAACCCGTGACCACTTTTTATACATTTTATATTTCATGTATACTGATTAATCAGAATCAGATATAAATTTTTTAACATATTCACTCAGTAAATACTTACTAAATGCCTACTATACACCATACACATTGCAAAATGCTATACATACAAAAGTAAATAAGGCAAACCACTGCATAAGTGATTTCTGCCTTCACAGAGGCTAGGCAGGGGGGAAAAGTCCAGAGATTTCCTGGAATAAGTTCTTAAGCTGGATCTTATACACCAATCAGTTTATTCAAGGGAGGACTGTATGTATGATGGTATCTAATAACTTCCTTTCACCAAGGGTAGAACCAGAGCTATAAATCAGTCACTAGCTGATCCTTCTCCTTAGACTTATCTTTTTGTGTCTTACAATTTAGTAGCTCAAGTGAATATAAAACATAAATGCAGTCTGAGCACAGTGGTTCGTGGCTGTAATCCTAACACTCTGGGAGGCCAAGGAAGGTGGATTGTTTGAGCTCAGGAGTTCTAGACCAGCCTGAGCAAGAGTGAGACCTGGTCTCTACTAAAAATAAAAATACTAGCCAGGTGCCTATAATCCCAGCTACTTGGGAGGTTGAGGCAAGAGGATGGCTTGACCCCAAAAGTTTGAGGTTATTGTCAGCAATGATGCCACGGCACTCTACCCAGGGTGATGGAGTGAGACTGTCTCAAAAAAGAAAAATAAATAAATAAATAAATGCATTATAATATGGAGTTTCAAAATCTTTCTTGGTACTTGTAGAGTTTTAAGCAAAAATTTATAATACTTCTTAATAACCCAGTCCAAACACAGGGATGTCACAGGATCAGAAGGACAGTTCCATTGTTGTTGTTAATTCATAATGAACAATTACTGAATAAACTATCAAGAGTTCTTTAAGGTTCTTTTTGTTTGTTTGTCTGTTTTTTAAGAGACAAGAGTCTCACTTTGTTGCCCTGGGTAGAGTGCCATGGCATCACAGCTCACAGCAACCTCTAGCTCTTGGGCTTAAGTAATTCTCTTGCCTCAGCCTCCTGAGTAGCTGGGACCACAGGTGCCTGCTACAATACCTGGCTATTTTTTGGTTGCAGTTTGACCAGGGCTGGGTTCGAACCCCACAACCTGAGTATATGGGGCCGGTGCCCTACTCACTGAGCCACAGGCACCACCCTCCTTTAAGGTTTTTAAGAAACATGACCCCTAATGATACTTACTAATTTGTAAGATGTTATACTTTAAAAATCAGTAGCTCAGATTCTGTTCCAATTACAGGGTGTCCATAAAGTTAACGTGCAATTTAAAATAATTTTACATTGTAAATTGAACACGAACTTTAAGGACACCCTGTATTTCCACAGAAATAACATTAGCAGCTGTGTATCAGTTTCTAAGCCAATTTAACTAAATGTAATCAAACCACAAATCTATAATACTATATTCTATCAATTTTCTGGAGTCAAATTTTGTTCTAGATTTCAGCTTGGGTTGAAGGAAACAATTTTATTCCCACTCAACAGAAGACTGCCGAGGCGTTTCCAGGGTATGTATTGGTACTGAATACTGTTAATAGAAAAAGTAGAGAGAGGGTTGTAGTAAGGGTAGAAAGGAACACCTGGAGCCTGGGAGCATTGGTTTTTTGAAAGCAGTAGTATATCTGGCTTTAGAAAGCAGCAGCAGTCTGCAAGTCAGCTACGGGTGACAATGACCTTTTATACAGATGTTTTAAACCAGATGCTTATGAACAGGGAGCTAATAATAAATAGGGAATGATACCTACCTCACCTCTAATCATTAGGAATATTTAACTCTTGAAATATTTTGATTCAGAAGAAAATCTGAGAGCAGTCTCATGAGTTTCTTTAGCTACTTTTGTAATTTTGATAACTTTATTTATTTATTTATTTTTGAGACAGAGCCTCAAGCTGTCACCCTGGATAGAGTGCTGTAGCATCACAGCTCACAGCAACCTCCAATTCCTGGGCTCAAACGAGTCTCCTGCCTCCGCCTCCCAAGTAGCTGGGGCTACAGGTGCCCGCCACAACGCCCGGCCATTTTTTGGTTGCAGCCGTCATTGTTGTTTGGCGGGCCCGGGCTGGATTCGAACCCGCCAACTCAGGTGTATGTGGCTGGCGCCTTAGCCTGTTGAGCCACAGGCGCTGAGCCAATTTTGATCACTTTATAAAGGGAAATACAAACAAAATTCAAGATTTACATTCAGTATTCCTGTATTGTAAATTTTTTTTTTTTTTTTGAAACAGCATCTAACTTTGTCACCCTTGGTAAAGTGTCACGGCATCATAGCTCATAGCAACCTCAAACTCTTGGACTTAGGTAATCCTCTTGCCTCACCCTCCCAAGTAGCTGGGACTACTGGCACCGACCACAATGCCCTGCTAGTTTTAGAGATGGGGTCTCACACTTGCTTAGGCTAATTTCAAATTTCTGAGCTCAGGCAATCTACCTGCCTTGGTCTCCCAGAGTGCTAGGATTACAGTCGTGAGTCGTGTAATTCTTAAACAGGGGTCCACACTTAAGCTTCATGGAGATCTGTGACGTCCTTAAAAACAGCATGTAAAGTTCTTCAGTTCCCAACATAGATGGCCCAGATCACACACAACTCCAGAGGGCAGGAGCCAGAAGCACCGGAAGAACGGACTATGTCCCGGTAGCTTATGGACACATTCTAAAACAGTTTCATTACCTTCTTTTTCTTGAGCCAAGTATTTCTTTATGTTTTCTGCTCTCTCCATGTAGCTGGAAATTTTATCTCTGAGATTAGACTTCTTAGTACAATCTTTGGTGCCTATTAATTAAAAAAAAAATACATTCTCAAGTTTCAAAACAGTTTTTCTATTTAATTCTGGCATTATTTCCAGTTTTCCAAGTTTTCCATACACTTCCTGTCCTTTAGCAAGGTTTGCCTCGGTCCTAAGATATACACATCAGGGGCTCAAATTTGGCATGTTCATACAGGACCTTCATTTTTACACTAGACATCTTAAGCAGCTTTGTTTAGGAAGGGGAACTGTGATATCATGTCTTACCTCCAAACACCAAATCTGGTGGGGTGAAAAAAGGTAACTGATTACATATCAAACTCGAGTCTGGGCACTCTTTTGTCCTAATTACTCACAGGTTGAAATTTTAGTGTAATTAAAAGATAGCAAAGAGCTTCTCTTCCAGACCTCCCCATTTCAGTAAATGGTCATTATTCCAGCTATCCCAAATTATAAGTCATTTCTGATTAAACATAATCAGTAGTCTAACTCCCAATGCTCCATCCCCCAAAACCAGTCACCAAATCATTTCTGCTTCCTCCCTCCCTTCTTCCTTTCCTTCTAACATTGCTTATATTTTTCATAAAAATTCCATTTTTAATTTTTCATTTAAAAAAACCTTATATTTTAAATTAATTTGATATTTACAGAAAATCTGCAAAAATGGTAGACAACTCTCCTCACCCAGATTCCCCTAATGTTAACATATCACAAAACCACAGTACAATTATCAAAGCTAGAAAATTAACATTCATAGAATACTATGAACTTATCTAAAACCTTATTTGAATTTCACCAATTTTCCCACTAATGAAAGTTTGTTTTCTGGTCCAGGATTCCACACGGCATTTGTCCTCTCCAATCTGAGCTAGGTCCTTAGTACTATAGTATAGTACACCGTGTACTGTACTATACACAGGGTCTGTTATTTTGCAGAATGTCTCTCATTTTGGGATGTGTGGTGTTTCCTCATTATTAAACTGAAATTATGCATTTATGGCAAGAAAATCAGAGAAGTAAAAGGCCTTTCTCAGTGGGTACATGCATAGATGTGTCTTATTACTAAAACATCAACTATGACCACGTGGTTTGCTTCACAGATTTGTCCACTGTAAAATCACAATGTTCTCCTTTGTAATTATAGTAATAAATATCTGTGGACAGTATCCTATTTCTCACCTTTCTTCCACTAATTTTAGCATCCATTAATGGTCCTTGCCTACAATAATTATGTCTGCAAAATAATAATAATTGTAATATTATTACTACATAGTAATATTATTAGTAATAATTACTATGTACTATGTCTGCAAAATGGTTTTCTATATCCATCATTCTGTCTTAATCTATTTATTTGTATCAGTGTGGACTCATGGATATTTACTTTATTCCAATATTACAATTTTCCTGCTCAAATTTTTTAGCTTTGGCTTTGATACCTCCTTCATGCTGATTCTTGTGTCCTTTCCACATGCCCCCCATCATTTTTGGATACTTACTTTTTGATATATTATGTTTTAAACTCATCTTCTATATTTCCTGCCCCAGCCCTGGATTCACCACCTGTCCAAGGAACCTTTCACTGAATAACAGTTTTGAGAAACCAAATTCTGGGTGCAGGTGTGCTGATTGCTACTTCTAAACCCTCTCAGTCACAGCCAGGAAATATATGTAGGTTTACTAATACACATACATTTATATTTATTTCTTTTTCTATCTACCATGAATTCATGTTGAAATCTTTGGTTCTAAAGGGTTTATTCTAGCCTTCCCCCTTTCCTTATTTGTAACTTGATTTATTATCCACAATATCATCACTTGTTTATCCCAGTATATACATTAAATACTTTCAGAATTCCTAACCCATACCTGTACAAGAAATAAACTTACCAACTAGAATACAATGTTTGTATACTATCCATTTTGTCTTAACCTTACAGAATATTGTCAAAATGCTACATTCCAGAGATATGTAAGTTACCTTCCCCCCCTTATGTATTATAATTAAATAATTCAGACTTGTCACTCCCTCCTCAGCCTGCTACCCTCCTTCCCATTTCCCTCTCCTTCTACCCTTAAGTTAGGTAATTAATCTTATTAATTACAAGTTTTATCCTTCTAACATTTCTTCTGAACAAATGAATATTTTCTTTTTATTTTATTTTTTTTTATTATTTTTTTTTTTTGTAGAGACAGAGTCTCACTTTATCGCCCTGGGTAGAGTGCCGTGGCGTCACACTGCTCACAGCAACCTCCAGCTCTTGGGCTTAAGCGATTCTCTTGCCTCAGCCTCCCGAGTAGCTGGGACTAC
>CAUYON010148807.1:0-25399 GCA_963573935.1 Arctocebus calabarensis
GTCCCAGCTACTCGGGAGGCTGAGGCAAGAGAATCGCTTAAGCCCAGGAGCTGGAGGTTGCTGTGAGCAGTGTGACGCCACGGCACTCTACCCAGGGCGATAAAGTGAGACTCTGTCTCTACAAAAAAAAAAAAAAAAACTAGCCAGGCATTATAGTAGGGTTGTTCTTTTTGTTATTGTTGATTTGGTAAGCGTTTTTAAAACATTTTCTCCATACAACTCCTTTATCAGATAGAACTGTTTTATAGAATTTTCTTGATTGGTGCTTGCTAGTTCATTTACCTAACACTTTGCTTTATTTTATTTTATTAATTTTTGGAGACAGAGCTTTACTATGTCGCCCGTGGTGTCACAGATCACAGCAACTTGAAACTCTTGGGCTCCAGCGATCCTCTTGTCTCAGCCACCCTCCCAATTAGCTGGGACTACAGGGCCCCACCACAATGCCCAGCTATTTTTAGAGACATGGTCTCGCTCTTGCTCAGGCTGGTCTCGAACTCCTGAGTTCAGGCAATATACCCACCTCGGCCTCCCAGAGTGCTGGGATTTCAGGTGTGAACCACCTCACCCAGCCGTAACATGTATTTTAAAGGACACATTTTTAGTTTTTATGGAGCCAGTTTATCAGTTTCTTTCAGAATTTTTGTCTCTTATCAAAGAAATTTTGCCTAGCCTAAAGCACAAAGACTACTTTCTATGTTTTTTCTTAGAATTTTTATGCTTTTAGCTCCTCTTAATCCAATTTGAGTTAATTTTGGGATAGTTGTAAAGGAGGAGATTGAGATTTATCTTTTTCATGGGATACCCAGTTGTTCTAGCCCATGTTGAAAAGACCTTCCTTCCTCTGTTGAATTATCTGGCCCTCTTTACTGACCAGGTGTGAGGTCTTTTTCTGGACTGTGTTCCACGCTCTACCCTCAGCGCAGAGCGACTTGCCAGTGTGGCCCCCGTGTAGCGAATCTCCAGCTCACATAGCATGAGCCTCTGTAACTGTTCTTTTTTTCTAAAAATGTTTGGGGCTGTTTTAGTCTTTTAATATTTCATATGAGTTCTAGAATCAGCTTGTCAATTTCTACAAAAAAGTCTGATTTCTTGCTTGGGATCGTACTGAACCTATGGATGAATTTTACAGTGATGGGCGTCTTTGCAGTGCTGAGTCTCTGGTCTGTGAGCACCGTGTACTTCTTCCTATATTGAGGTTTTCTGGAATTTCTCTCAGCAGTTTTCAGTGCTTATGTCTTTAACATGTTTTATTAAATTTATTCTTAAGTATTCATATTTTATGGCATTGAAGATGGAAAAAAACAAATTCTGCCAAAATATTTATTTATTTGAGACAGAATCTTCAAGCTGTTATCCTCAGTAGAGTGCTGTGGTGTCATAGCTCATAGCAACCTCCAACTCTTGGGCTCAAGTAATCCTTTTGCCTCAGTTTTTCTATTTTTAGTGGAGATGGAGGTCTCAAATTCCTGATCTCAAGCAGTCCACCTGCCTTGGCCTCCGAGGAGTGCTAGGATTACAGGTGTGAGCCACCGCTCCTGGTCTGCCAAAATATTTAAAGATTGAGTGACTGGGGCAGTGCCCACAGCTCAGTGAGTAGGTGAGCAGGTTCGAGGTGGCAGGTTCCAACCCAGCCCGGACTTGCTGAAGCAACAATGACAACCACAACAAAAAAATAGCTGGCCGTTGTGGCGGGCGCCTGTAAGTTCCAGCTACTTGGGAGGCTGAGGCAAGAGAATCGCCTAAGCCCAAGAGCTGGAGATTGCTGTGAGCTGTGTGACGCCACGGCACTCTACCCAGGGGCACATAGTGAGAGGCAAAGATGTGAATCACTACCTGGAAGGCGCACATTGACCCAGCCCGAGGAGGCAGGACATCTTGAAGTGGGGGGCTTATGAGTCATAGGTAGGTTTAGGGATTTTTTTTTCCTTTTAATTGGCAAGTGGCTGAGAGAATTAAGTGTTGTCCCAAATTTGGAGTTAGTAGAAAGGAATGCTTACATTAATGGGGTCTGCTGTTTGTCATGTGATACGTGTCAGAGCCAGGTTGGAAAATAAGCTATTTGTACTAGGTCAAAAAGACCAGTTTTAACTAGATTTTATGGTTTGTGAAGGGTGATTCCCCAGACCCCTTAGAAAGGAATTTGAGCAAGACAAAGAGGGTCAGAGTTCAGTCCTCTCTCCGTATACACAGCACTTGTAAAATTTCAATTTCTAGCCAGGCATGGTGGCTCATGCTTGTAATCCTGGTAACCTGGGAAGCTGAGGTGGGAAGATCGCCTGAGCCAGTCTGAGAGGAGCCTGGGTAACTTGGCAAGACCTTGTCACTAAAAAATAAAATAAAATAAAATTAGCTGAGCATGGTGGCACACACCTGTCGTCCCAAATATTCAGGAAACTGAGGCAGGAGGATCGTTTGAGCCCAGGAGTTTGTGGCTTCTGTGAGCTGTGATGCCATGGCACTCTAGCCTGGGCAACAGAGTGAGACCCTGTCTCGAAGAAATTAAAACCAAATTTCAATTTCTAACTATTTGTTGCTAGTATTTAAATAATGATAGCTTTTTAAAATATTGACCGTGTATCCTGTGACCTTGCTCAACTCCTATTAGTTCCCATAGGTTCTTTTGTAGATGGCTTAGTATTCAGTTATGCTGCCTGTGGCAGAGAGAGGTTTGCTTCTTTGTTTCTGTTCTGTGCACCTTTTATTTATTCTTGCCTGATCACACTGGCTACAGCCTCCACTGTAACCTTGAATGGAAGTGGTGAGAAGGCAGGCTGTCACCTCGTTTCTGGTCTCAGGAGGCATCTAGCTGTCAAAGTGTGGCGTTGGCTGTAGGTTTCTCAGGAGACCGTCTGTTAAGTTACCTTGTGTCTCGTCCATCCAGGCTGATAGAAGAACGATGCCATAGACTTGGAGGCTGAAACGCAGTGGAAGTTCATTTCTCACAGTCCTGGAGGCTGGAAGTGAAGCTGGAGACACTAGGGAGGCCCGTCCTGTTCTTGGGCGTCTCTGAGCGCACCCTTGACCCACGGAAGGGGGAAAGGAACTCCTTGGGGCCTCTTTTATGAGGACACTAATCCTATTAGTGAGGGGGTTCCATTCCCAAAGGCCTGTCCTTAGACATTGAGTTTCAACAAAATAAGAATTGTGTGTGTGTGTTGGGGATACATTCAGTCTGTAGCACCTTCTGTTCCTAGCTTGGTGAGATTTTATGTCTCGAATGGATGCTTTTGTTTTGTGTCAGACGCTTTGAGGTTTTTCTTTTTTAGTTTGTTAATACGGTGAATTAAAATGATTTAAGTTTGCATATTAAACCATGGCGTGTTCCTAGGATAAACTCTTGGTCATAGTGTATTAACTTTTTTTTTTTGGAGACAGGGTCTCACTCAGTTGTCCTGGGAAAGAATACCATGACATCATAGCTCACAGCAACCTCAAACTCTTGGGTTCAAGCGATTCTCTTGCCTCAGCCTCCCTAGGAGCTGGGACTACAGGCACCTGCCACAATGCTTAGCTAGTTTTTAGAGACGGGTCTCCAACTCTTGAGCGCAAGTGTTTCTCCTGCGTGGAATTACAGGCTTGAACCACGGCCCCTGGCCTGTATTACCCTTTTCATATGCTGTTGCATCTCATTTGCCAAAGCAGGTGTATGTCTGGGAGGGTGCTGGTGTTCCCCTGCCCCTCTCTTGTCTTGCTTTGGCACAGAGTCAGCTCAGTGCAGTGACTTGCCCATCATTGCTGGCAAGGTCCTCTTATTTCACTTCCTGGACAGTACTTGGTGTATTGCCTGTTCCAGTTCTTCAAATCTAGGGGTGTAAAATGCTGTCACATTAATTTTCAGTTCCTTTCTCTTTAATGTTAAAGAAATTGATGTCCTTTTCTGTGCTAATCACTATTTGTGGGTGTCTTTCTGTGCACTGTGTACTGTTTTTGCCCAGTTGTCTTTTGGATTCTTTGTCTTATTAATTTATAGGAGTTCTGCACATATTCTGTTCACTACTTCTTTATGGGGCATAATGTGTAGGCAGCGTCTTCTAGGTTATAGCTAATCTTTTAACTTTGGACCAGAGTCTTGCTGTTACCCAGGCTGGAGTGCAGTGGTGCAGTCCCAGCTCACTGCAACTTCCAACTCGTGGGTTCAAGTGATCCTCCCACCTCAGCCTCCTGAGTAGCTAGGACCAGGGGTACATGCCACCACCTTGGTTAATTATTTTTTGTATAGATGAGTTCTCACTAAGTTGCCCAGGCTGGTCTTGAACTCCTGGTCTCAAGGGATCCTTTTCTCTGAGCCTCCCAAGTGCTAGGATTACAGGCATCAGCCGTCTAGCAGCTTTTACTTCTTTGTGATGTCTTCTGATGGATAAAAGTTCTTGGTTTTAATGCCATTGAATTTCTTCTTCTTTTTTTTAATGGTAAATACCTGTGGAGTTATCTTTAAGAAGTTATTTCTGACCACTACGTCATAGGGATATTTTTCTGTATTTTATTCTAAAATCTTAGTTTTTGCTTTATCTGGAAGTTTTTTTTTTGAGACAGAGTCATAAGCTGTTGTTCTGGGTAGAGCGCCGTGGTGTCATACCTCAGAGTAACCTCTAACTCTTGGGTTCAAGCAATCCTCTTGCCTCAGTTTTTCTATTTTTAGTAGAGACAGGGTTTCGCTTTTTGCTCAGGCTAGTGTTGAACCTGTGAGCTCAAGGTATCCACCTGCCTCGGCCTCCCAAAGTGCTAGGATTACAGGCTTGAGCCACCGTGCCTGGCCCATCTGGAAGTGTTTGATCTTCCTGGAATTGAATTGTGTTTGATGTGAGTTAGGGTTTCTTTTTGAGACAGTCTCACTTTGTCACCCTCAGTAGAGTGCTGTGGGGTCACAGCTCACAGCAACCTCAAACTCTTGGGCTCAAGCGATTTTCTTGCCTCAGCCTCCCAAGTAGCTGGGCTTGTAGGCACCTGCCACAACGCTTGGCCATTCTTAGAGACAGGGTCTTGCTCTTGCTCAGGCGGCTCTGGAACTTGTGAGCTTGGAGATCCACCCTCTTTGACCTCCCAGAGTGCTGGGATTACAGGCGTGAGCCCCCTAGGGTTTCCTTTTCATTTTTCTCCTGTTTGGATAAACAGGTGTCCTCACATTACTTACCTGAGTGGTCCTGTCTCAGCCTGTGGTCTGCTCGCCTCCCTGTACCGTTTCAGGCCCTGGGGCATCGTGCAGGCTCTGCCTCTGGGCTCTCGGTCTGGTGTTTGTCCACTTGGGAATTGTCTGTGCTACTCTGGGTCTTTTGATCTTGCTTTTAAGTTTTAGAGTCAACCCCTGAGGCCCATGAAAGTCCCTGCAGGGTATTTAGATTGAAATCATATTAATCAATGGGTCAGTTTTGGGAGAAGTGACTTCTGTGACATCGTGTACCCTGGTCTGAGAACATGGCACGTCCGTATTGGACCTTGCGTAGCGTCTCTCAGTCACAGTGTGTCTATATGAAAGTTTTCTGGTTTTCCCATCTAGGTCTTCACATATCCTGTTAGCTTCATCCTGGGGCATTCTGAGCTCATTGTGGTATTGTAAATGGCATTTCCTTTTCGTTGCATTTTCTTATTCTTTGTTGATGGTGTGTCGGATCACAGTTGAATTTTGGATGTCGATTTTATTCTAGCACTCTAAATCAAACTCTTCCATTAAAAATGTGTTTGTGGGGGCCAAGCATGGTGGCTCATGCCTATAATCTCAGCACTGTGGGAGGCTGAGGTGGGTGGATTGCTTGAGCTCAGGAGTTTGAGACCAGCCTGAGCCAGAGTGAGATCTCATCTCTAAAAAATAGCTGGGCGTTGTGGCAGGTGCTAGAGTCCCAGCTACTTGAGAGGCTGAGGCAAGAGGATTCCTTGAGCCCAAGAGTTGGAGGTTGCTGTGAGCTAAGATGATGCCAGGGTGACCAAGTGGGACTCTCTGTCTCTCTCAAAAAAACCCCAAACATGTAATAATATGTAGAGAACCTATTACATGCAACTAATAGCAATTTCATTTTATTCAAGTCCTGCGCCCTCAGCCCTGTCTGTCCCTGGTTGGTTGGGCTCAGAGGTCTCTAGGGCGGTGTCAGGTGGCTGTGATGATGTTTCTGATTTTAAAGAAAATGACTTAGCATCAAAGTTGCTAGTTGCAGTAGATGTTTTCAGAAATTGCTTTCAAGGTAAGGAAGTTCCTCCCTCTTACATTTTTCAAGTGTTTTTGTGCATGTGTATGATATTTGTTGTCTTGTTGTGAGGGGATTTTGGATTTTATCAAATGCCTTCACATTATTGAAAACCCAGCAGTGCCTCCTTGTCCAGTCCCTTATCCTTCCCGCCCTTTCCCTTGTCCTCTGGCCTCTCTGATACCCCTGTCTGGGCAGACCACTCCCCTGCTTGCTTTGTGGAGAGCACCATAGCCGCCTAATGGACGCTGAGGCCATGATGTCTCCCAGCCCCCTCGTGGTCTCCCCTGCCCCTGTAGGTGGGCCTCAGCCCTCCCAGGTCAGCCCTTGGTGTGTTTCTGCTGCTGTCCTTGCCATCTGCTTCTCGGCCCACCGGGCAGTGCCTGCACTTTCTGCTCCTGTGTCACTTCCACGGCTTCCTTGGGGAAGCCAGTCTGGACTCTGGCATGTGGTCAGGAAGGTTCTGGCTGGCTCTTACAGGGCTGAGTGCCTCTTCTTCCCAGCATTGATCAAGACTGATCCATCACGTGGACTGGAAGCTCTGGAGTGCCAGTGCTTTGCACTCCGGTTTGGGGTCTTGCCCACGTGCGTGAGCACTCAGTGTGTGCAGGCTGGTGGCTTGCTGAGCATTCTAGCTGCCCAGGCCCTTGCTTTGCCACCTCCCTGGTGTTCTGAAGTGAGACTGCCCAGCAGCTGAGTTCTGGAGAGGTGAAGTTTTGATGGACATCATTTAAGGGGCACTCCATTTGCCAGCTGACCGCAGATTTTCTGAGGTCCTGCATAGGTCAGAAACATTTAAAACATTGAACGCAACTGGAATGATGGAGTTTATGTGAGATGTGGTTTCTTGTGCCCAGAGCCTGGTTTCTGGAAGCCTCTTCTCAGCCCTGTCCTCTGTAGCTGGCCAGATGCTGTGACATCCCCAGCTCCCCCACCTCTGACACACTTTCACCATCCCCTTTGGATAAAACCACCTTAGAAAACAGCTAACATGCAAGGGGAGAGGTGTTTGTTGCAGGCTGTAGGTAAGAGAAGTCTGTGTGCTGTGAGCAGGAGGAGCTCAGGGCCTTCTCCCCTCAGAGTAGCAGAGCTGGCTGCTCACAGCAAAGGACCAGCCATGTACCTGGCACGGGCACACCATCCAAAGAGTGACCTCACTAGTTGTTTCTCTGGAAGGTGGCAAGTGAAGTATACCCAGCTGTGTCAAGTCTTCAATTACTAGAAGACAGTCTCTACATGAGCTGGGTGCTGTTGGCTTTGGGAAGAAAATAAAGTGGGAGCCATGTGTAAAACAGTGGCATGTAGGTAACTCTAATAAAGGAGAGGTCTTTTCTCTTTGCCTGTTGATCATGACAAAAGTCTGGTACTTCTGGCTCGGCGCCTGTAACTCACCATCTGGGACGCCAGTCACATACACAGGAACTGGTGGGTTCGAACCCAGCTTGGCCCTGCCAAACAAAAATGACAACTACAACCCAAAAATAGCCGGGTGTTGTGGTGGGCGCAAGTAGTCCCAGCTACTTGGGAGACAGAGGTAAGAGGATCGCTTGATCCTAGGAGTCTGAGATCCATGGCACTCTACCTGGGGTGATGGAGTGAGAGTCTGTTTAAAAAAAAGAGAGGGCCGGGCACGGTGGTTCACACCTGTAATCCCAGCACTCTGGGAAGCTGAGTAAGGTGGATTGCTTGAGCTCAGGAATTTAAGACCAGCCTGAGCAAGAGCGATTTCCCATGTAAAACTAGCCAGATGTGGTAGTGGGTGCCTGGAGTTTTGGCTGCTTGGGAGGCTGAGGCAAGTGGATCGCTTGAGCCCAAAAGTTTGAGGTTGCCGTGAGCTGTGATGCCAGCGCACTCTCCTCAGGGTGACAAAGTGAGACTCTGTCTAAAAAAAGAGAGAGTGCAAAATTAAAAGTTCTCTATTAAATATGCTCTATCTTGAGAGGGGGTACGTTGGGCCCAGCTGGTGTACTCACCCTTCCTGGTGGAAGGTGGCCTGGGCAGGGCTGTCTGACTCTGCAAACTCTGGGCTTTGAGGCCCGTGGCACTGGGGGGAATGTGGGTATGGACAGTCATCCATTTAGAGTGGTCTTACCCCATGGCTTTGGATCCAGGCACCCAGAAAGACACAGGGAAGCCACATGGGTTTCACAGATTTTTGACATGGGAGAAAATTCGAAACCAGTGTTGGCTGCTGAAAGTTGAGGATGTAAGCAAGGGAAGGTTTCCTGAAGGAAGAAGTGATAGCAGGTGGGTGAGTTGTCTGCAACAGGAGCGCTGTACCTCCTCTGGGAAGGAAAACTGCGGGGGTGACGGTGAGCCGCTTTTGCTTGCTGCGTCTTGTCCAGATAGAGACAGATGTTCTGGAAGCTCAGGTGAAACTGGGCAGGTGAAGCGCAGACTGAGGAGTAAGGGACAGTCACCGGGCAGGCTGTGGAGGACCGAGAGGCCTTCTTGGTGTGGTGGGGCTTCTTTGCTATTTGGCTCTTTGTGGCTTTTGTGAATCACCAGATTCAACCTGGCCAATTTTTATTTAGTCTTTTTTTTTTTTTTTAAACTTAAAGTTGTGTCTTGCTATGTTGCCCTGGCTGACCTGAAGCCCTTAGCCTGAGAGATCCTCCCACCTCAGCCTTCTGGGTCACTGCTCTGTAGGCGTAAGCCACTTGTTGTTAAAATAGATAAGACAATTATGGTTACTGGCAACTTAGGGAATTTGGGGGGGAAAATTCTCTTTTCAAAAATTGTTACTCTAAGTTTTCAAAAATTGTTACTCTAAAGATGCTCATCGCAAAATATTAGTGTATATTTCAGCGTATAAAGTAAGGACTCCTTACTTTACATTGTGCTCTGGAGTCAGGGCTGGTTCAGAGTGTGTGTCCAGATACAGCAGTTCATGGGCTTAGAGAAAGCTGGAACGGACACTGCTGGGCCAGAGGAAACCTCACTACCTGCTGTTATTCGATGACTGGAAAATCACTTTAACATTTTAGGGCTGTTTTACATTATCTATCTTTATACACATGGAAGCAGATCTAAATTAGTGTTTTCCTTTTGTGTGGCAAAGCTTTGGTCTCTACCTTTGGGTGACATGACGTCAGGGGTGTCTCTCGAGTGTCGCCTGCTCTGATCCTGTCTGAGGAGGCAGTGTCCAGCTCCCTGGTGCTCATGCGTCCTGTGACTCACTGCTGCCTGGCGCAGAGGCCTCTACCGGCCCTTCTGCAGCTTCTGCTCGTGTGGCCCCAGACCTCTCTGGAGGCCCTGATCCACTGCAGGCTCTCCTGGCCGCTCCTGGCGCCCACATGGGCACCTTTCCTATGACTGTGTTCACAGCATGCTGGTCTTCCCTTCTGTCCAACTGCGGGGTTGGCCCCTGGCCACTGTTGGTACCACCTGTTGGCATTTGTGTTCTTTCCTAAACTGTCAGTCCTAGAGACCAAGAGCACATCTTACTTTTCCCTTCATCCCACCCCCAAAACACATGGCAGCACCTGGGTTCAGGGCTGAGAGGTGGGGAGTGTGGTGTCTGTGCACCCGGCCCTGGGCCCTCTGCCGAGGGCTGTGTCCTTTAATCAGGATTGCACCTCTTTCACCTTGTTACTGCTTCCCTTTTTCCCACAAACCAAGATCACTTTACCCAAATTTGCATTTCTGGATAACAAAGTAATCCCTGCCTCTAAGAAAATATTAGTAGCATCACTTATGTATTCCTTCCCTGGGTCTTCCAGTTCCTAGCACTTTTAAGCAAAGCAAATAGGTTTTTTTTTTGTTGTTGTTGTTGAGAGTCTCACTTGGTCACCCTGGGTAGAGTGCTATGGCATCACAGCTCACAGTAACCTCAACTCTTGGGCTCAAGCCATCCTCTTTCCTCAGCCTCCCAAGTAGTTGAGACTACAGGTGCCTACCACAATGCCCAGCTATTTTTAGAGACAGATTCTGGCTCTTGCTTAGGCTGGTCTTGAACTTGTGAGCTCTACCAGTTCACCCGGCCCCGCCTCCCAGAGTGCTGGGATTACAGGCTCATTTTAATACGTAGCTGAACACAGGGGTTGGTGTTTGTGGGCTCCATGCCTCTGCCTCTGTTGAATACAGTGGAGATTTAGGAGAAGTGCTTTGTAGCCTCAGTGTCTTGAGCTCACTCTGGGGACAGTTTGCCTGGTGCTCTGGAAGCCAGAGATCTCAGTCTCTGACAGACTTGGACTTGCACCCTGCTCTGCCGCCAGCATGACCCAGCTTAGTAAGATTTGCACACATGCGTGCACACGTACTGTGCCCATGTAGATGTGTCCACATTCACAGTTTATTAGAGGAATAATGCCAGATGGTTGTGAGGTGTCCCTTGACACATGTTGAGGTTCCTGTGATACATGCATGTGAGAGGTCGGCCCTCTCTATACTCAAATTTCCTCTCCTGAGAATACTGTATTTTTAATCTGTGTTTGGTTGGGGGCAAAAAACACATGTAAGTGGACCCTCAAAGTTCAAATCTGTGTTGTTTAAGAGTCAACTGTAATTTCTTAAATCCTTGCAATTTAAATTTAACTTACACCTAAAGAGAATTTAAGGTGCTGTCATCTTAAAAAATATATTTATTTATTTATTTATTTATTTAGGAGTGTTTGGACAGGGCTGGGTTTGAACCTGCCACCTCCAGCATATGGGGCCAGTGCCCTACTCCTTTGAGCCACAGGCGCTGCCCAGTTTTTATTTATTTATTTATTTATTTTTAGAGACTTGCCATTAGTAGAGTGCTGTGGCATCACAGCTCATAGCAACCTCCAACTCATGGGCTTAGATGATCCTCTTGCCCCAGCCTCCCAAGTAGCTGGGACTATAGGTGCCTGCCATAATGCCCGGCTATTTTTTCTTGCAGTTTGGCCGAGGCTGGGTTCGAACTCGCCACCCTTGGTATATGGGGCTGGCAGCCTACCCACTGAGCCATAGGCGCTGCCCTGTCATTTTGTAGGGTTATATTTGGATCCATAAAAGCCCTGGAGGGAAGGAAGGCCAGACTCTGTGGCAGGTAGGGGTGGGGTCTGTCCTCATCGGCGCCGCCGGCTGCCCAGAGCGGGTGCCAGCCCCAGGTTCCAGACCCCAGTGCAGTGCTTCAGTGAGCCCTGCCACAGGAGCAGGGCTGTGTGGAAGCCTGTGCTGCAGACAGACAGCTCAGAAACCCGACTGACTGATTTTACAGGCTGGAAACACCGTTCAAAGAGATGTGAGCCCGGCTGGCAGGCAGGGCCCTGTGCAGGGGCGCCGTACCAGTGTGGTGAGCAGTGGGCTGGGAGGCTGGGGACGCTGGTCGGTCAGGTTGCTTCCCTGCATGTTGCTGAAGGGCAGCGGGGCCCCACTTGTGCTTGCCGTGCGCCAGTGCTGGGCAGGAGCCAGGGCTTCGCAAACACTTGTTAATTGTACCCGATTTAGGCGTTTGTTAAGATGAAGTTACTGATTTTTTTGTAAACAAAAGAAAAAATTATTTATTTGCCAAGTTTATTTTATCTTGCTCTGAGGGAGAGGGGGAGATAGGTGAGGAATTCCAGGGCACCGTGGGGCAGGATGGGCCGAGGTGAGCACCGGCACACGTGGTTTGCTGAACTTTTCTCAATTTCATTCATTTGTGCGCACTTAGCTTGGGGGAGAGTTGATGGTAGTTTAGACTCGAAAGTGGTGGAGTGAGGGGTTTAAAGGCTACTAAGGAGCTGGACTTGGTAGGGCCATGGTGATAGTGGATGTGACCTGAGTGGCTGGGGAAGGGCTGCTGGCTAAGACGGGAGTCCGAGAGCAAGTCCTGCAATGGCCTTGTGTCCCAGCCCAGGACAGGGTGGTGGGGGCTGATGGCTACAGGGAGAGGTGTGCAGGGCCAGACCCACACTACAGGACAGGTGGCCAGAAAAGTGGGCACATCTCTCGAGCCTGGCAGCGTCTTGGGACGTGGGGAGCAACAAGGAGAGGACGCGTGGCTGAGGTTGAAGGCTGACTGAGGACAGTCCCATGGGTGTTTCCTGCTGCGGGACTCTGCCCTCAGCAGCACCCCGTGGGGGATTTTCTGGCTTGACTCTAGGAAGCTCTTTATTCTGGGGTGTCGCTTTATTCTAGGGTGTGCAGGGACAACATCTGATTCTGTCTTTGGCCATCATTTTCTCCAAATTTAAGGAGAAAGATGGTCCTTGAACTTCATGGTGAATTTTTAGACTCACCTTTTTGTGTATCGTACACCATTTCCTATTGATTATCTTTCTTGTATACAGGCTTCAAGGGTAAGCCTTCCCTTTGAGTCACAGATGAATTACTGAAAGAAAAAAAGCATTAGTAAAATTCCCCATGGGTTGGCATTTAACTTAGCACTAAGGTGAGCAACTGTGTATTTGTGGAGTTTGGCTGAATGACAGGGGACAGTGAGTGGGTAGACTCATTTGTAGGCTACCTGCTGGCCCAACGGTGAGCCCCAGAATCAGAGCCTAGGGGAGAACACAGAGTAGGAAGATGTGGGGTGCATTTGGCCCGGTTCCCCACTGGTATGGTGGCAGTCAAGAGCTGGGGGTCCTGAGAGCTTGGGGCTCCAAGAGCTGGGGACTTTGTGAGCTAGGGGCTCCAAGAGCCAGGGGTTCTGCTGTGGTGGGTTCTGTAAGCTGGGGAATCTGAGAGCTGGGGCCTCTGTAGCTAGGGACTTTGTGAGCTGGGGGTTCTGCTGCTGGGGTCTCCGCAGCTGGGGGCTTTGAGAGCTGGGGTCTCTGCGAGTTGGGGGTTCTGCAGCTGTGGGCTCTGCGAGCTGGGAGCTTTCTGAGCTGGGGGCTTCGAGAACTAGGGTCTGTGCAAGCTGGGTGCTTCTCAGCTGGGGCCGCAGAGGCTGTGTCCAGACCCCTTGACGCCTTCATGGGAGGAGCACGGCCGCAGGGTCTGTTTCTTGCTGAGGTGGGAGCCTGGAGTGAGTGGACTGGCAAACTCAGCATGCAGCCTCTCCACCTGCAGCTCCAGGGCGCTGGGCCACAGCAGGCTCTCTGGGGACCGGGCCTGGGCCCATTCCTTGTGCCTTTAGAAGAGCTGGTCCATGTGTGTTAGGTTGGGAGACGTGAACATGCAGTTTGGCTCTGAGGACTCCCGTGGCTGCCTCGTCATGGTCCAAGAGACGGCAGCGCGGAGGTTGCAACTCCTGCTCTGCCATCAGCAGACCTGGCATTCCTGTGTTGTGTGAAGTCACTCTGGGGACACAAAACCCACGGCAGCTTCTCGGGAGTTGAACACACTGGACTGTGGACCTGGCCACTCTACTGCCCGGCATTTACCCAGAGACAAAGACTTGTACATGACGTCCCCCAATGGGAAACAGCCCCACAGCACACACAGATGGAAAGAGCAGTAATTTCTGACACAGCACATGCTGGGAAAGCCGGGAAGTGTACCAGTGAACTACAGATGCCTACATGATGATCTCCAGTAACCATACTGCGTGCAGACGCCGGAGGAAGCGCTGGCCCCTGCGAGTCCGTTACGGCCAGCTCAGAACATGCCCGTCACCTGCAGGGTCAGAGAGCAGGTGGGGGGCAGGCGTGAGGCGGTGCCCGGGATGGATGTCCACCATCCTGACTGTGGGGTGGCCTCGCTGCCCTGCACAATACATAATAGTGTATTGTGTGTCATTGATACATTGAGAAAGCTCTTCAAACACACACACAGCCCTTAGAAAGAAAAAGAAACTGCTCCAAAAATAATGGAAAACAGTTTTGTTTAACATTTTCTTTCCACTATCCTTCTCAGTTAAAACAACTGACCTCTGTAGCTAGTTGCCAGCCTTGAGGAGCACCAGGAGCCAGCCTGACGGTGCACTGCCACCTCCACCCATCACGATGCACAAAAGCATTGGCTTCATGTGACACAGGAATCCCAGGTCTGCCGAGGGCAGGGCAGGAGTTGCACCCTCCATGCTGCCGTCTCAACCTTGTTATGTTTTAAATGAAGTTTTGGCTCGGCATCTGAAGCTGACCAGCCACATACACTGGAGTTGGCAGGTTTGAGTCCAGCCCAGACCCGCCAAACAACAATGACAACTGCAACCAAAAACTACCCAGGCGTTGTGGCAGGTGCCTGTAGTCCCAGCTACTTGGGAGGTTGAAATGCAAGAGAATCGCTCGAGCCCAAGAGTTTGAGGTTGCTGTGAGCTGTCATGCCACAGAACTCTACTGAGGGCGATATAGTGAAACTGTCTCAAAAAAAGTTTAACTTCTAGAAAATAAAACCAGCAGGAGTTGGAAATGGAGTGGATGGGAGCTAGTAGGTTGGGGACATGTTTTCACACCAGGCCGATCAGAGAACCACCAGGAGGAAAGTTGGAGTCCAGAGGCTGCAGGGCCAGAAGAGGCCCAGCACTAACAGAGGGAAGAGGCCCCCAGCCTGTCCTACTTGGGCTGGGCTTGGATTCTAGGCTGATGAACGCCCTAGACTTTGGGAGAGGTGAAGGTGAACCCTTCTGGGGACTGTGCCTTTGAGCCAGGCCACACAGGCGTGCCCCAGACTGAGCTGATCTATAGGGCACACGGAGAGACGCCCTCCTCAGGGAGCTGGCTCAGGGCATGCAGGAGGGAATTGGAGACCCAGGAGTGGAGCGGTGCATAATCGTGAAGAGCGGGCAGATTTGAAAACGAAGCAGATAGAAGTTCTAAAGTGTGGGTGAAATTAGAACTCAGTGGACAGATGACAGAGCCCAGCAGGTGGCAGCCACAGAGAGAATCGGGCTACTGGAAGCAGAGCGGAGCGGGTGTCCCCGGATGGTGAGGCGCACGGCTGTGGCAGGGCTCTGGCACCACTGTCTTGTGAGTGTGCCAGGGACACAGGTGCCCAGCCTCACCGAGGAGGGCGGCAGGAGTGTACCTGTGTGCGTGAAGTTCATGACTCAGCTGTCCTTAAAGAAGCAAGACCCCCAGACTGAGGGCCTGGGAGTGACCTGGCGTCTGGCTGGTGGTCTGTGCCTTCCAGGTGTGAGGTGGGTCAGGGTGAAGAGTCCCGGGGACGCTCCTGTGCTTCTCTGTAGTTGTAACTCTGTTGGTTCTTGAATTACCCTTGTTCCCCAAATAATTTAAAAGAACCTTTGTTAGTTTTCAGAGAGCCCTGGGAGCCCAAGGACTGCTCATGCTGAGGCAGCAACGGCAGTGTGCTCTAGCCTGTGTCTCCCAGAGCCTGAGGTCCCTCCAGCCTGGGTAGGGGTTGGGCTGGTGGTGTGGGAGGGGAGGGCTACTGCTCAAGCCCTGGTCAGTGGTGCTTGCCTGGATTCCTGTTCGTCTGGTGTGGCCACAGCCTAGGGCCAGCAGGGCTGTCTGCTGCGGCAGCTGCCTAGAGCTCCTCAAGGAGGCCTGTGAGATGCCCGAGCCTTGGCACAGTGGGGGAAGACCGCATGGTTTCGGAACTTGGAACAGAAGCTTCTAGATGCTATTCAGGTGGGCCCCACTGGTCCTTGGCTGCTATGGTATCAGGTGTGGGGCTGCGGGAGCTGCGGGCTCATTCTGCACACTCCGGGGAAGCTCTTCCTGTGCTCTGTCTTCACAGACTCTGCAGAGGGCCACCTTGCCAGTCCTGGAGGTGCAAGGTTGCTATTCTGCTTGCTGACACCACAACTTAGGGTCCCTGCGTGGTCTGTCCCCCTGGCCTGGGGAGCCGCAGCCCCAGACCCCATGTCAGGTTGTACCTAAGGGTGCCTGGTGACATTTAGACCTCCAGGGTTAGTACTTTCCACAAGGCACAGTGGTGATTCCCAGGACGGATGTGCCTGTTGGGTTTGTAGTGCAGTTTCAGATGCTTCACGTCTTGGTTTAAAATAAACTGGTAAGTGTTGGTAATGAAATGTCTCTGGAGACTGGTGTTGGATGGGACCCCGAGTCTGTCTCCAGTGGTGGGCTGATGGAGTGCAGGGTTCCTTCCTGCTCTGGGAGACACTAGCTGTGCTTGGCTGTGAGCTAGGGGACAACATCCCCTGGAGAGCTCATGGGGCTGCGATTAGGCTGTCCCCTGCCCTCTGCAGCTCTTTGGAGAGCTCCTGGACAGACGCTCCACTCCTCCTATGAAGAGCTGTGAAGTGGGGCTGGGCTGCTGCACTTACTGGTCACAGCCCCCTGTAGATGGCCTGGAAACAAGGTAGACTACTTTTCTGTGACCTTTTAAGTTGCTTTATGTTAATATTTTGGAACAAGGTGGTGTTTCTTTGCCTTTGCAGGAACAGATCAGCGCAGTTTTTTATCTGCTTGAAATGAGTAAGTGTGACCAGAGTTAGTGCCTGAGGTCCAGTGGTGGCCCTGGCACTGAAGCAGGGCACTGTGGCTGCTGGTGGACTGTCCAGCAGCTTTTCCTCAGAAGTGGTGATTGTAATACATTGTAACCAGAGGGACAGCAGGAAAGAGGCCCCAAAGATGCCTCACAGTGGGTCGTTGTCGGTTGTCGGAGTCAAACTTCAGCGGAACTTAGGGAGGACCTGGCCACACACTGGTTGAGCTGGCCGGTGGTGGCTGCTCAGTGGCTCAGGTGCCTTTCCTTCCAGCCCACTGTCCTCCTTGCTTGTCCATCTGTGCACCATTTCAGAGGCAGGTCAGTGACCTGCCGCAATCCATGCTCACTCCTTGGCAGGACCTTTGATTGCTCACCCAGCTTTTGGTCTGACCACGGGCTTACTGGCCCCCACCACGGGCACACTGACCTTCAGCATGGACGCACTGGCCCCCACCATGGGCATGTTTCACAGCAAACCATATCTGTTTCTTGATACTTTCACCCATTTTTACTTAGTTAGGATTTGAATCACATTGCTGTTTCTTTGACACTTATTTCTTACGTATTCATTTAAATTTGTTTGAATGTAATTTTTTTTTTTTTTTTTGGAGACAGAGCCTCAAGCTATTTCCCTGGGTAGAGTGTATTGACATCACAGCTCCAATTCCTGGGCTCAAGCGAGTCTCCTGTCTCCGCCTCCCAAGTAGCTGGGACTACAGGCGCCCGCCACAACGCCTGGCCATTTTTTGGTTGCAGCCATCATTGTTGTTTGGTGGGCCTGGGCTGGATATGAACCCGCCAGCTCAGGTGTACGTGGCTGGCGCCTTAGCCCGTTGAGCCACAGGCGCCGAGCCTGAATGTAATTTTTTAAGCAAAAAACCTATGAGAATTAAAATAGACTGTGTATCGATGGCAGGATTATGCGTCTTGAGGGGCCTCTGCACTTTTATCCTGTCACTTGCCATCTGCAGGCCATGTGCTGTGAGCTTGAGTTAGCTGGGGCTGCTCAGTCTCAGGAAGGAGAGGGCGGTCTTGGAGTGGCCAGAGGGTGAAGCGGATGGACAGGTGTGGACAGGTGTCAGGTCCCTGTCCTAAGTGAGTCCTTGGGGGGGTTGTGCTCTCACTGGCTCTGTGCTGACCTGAGCACCCACCTGGCCTGACGAGCATGCAGCTGCATCCCCGAGCAGACTCGGAGTCTGTGCCGGAGCCTGGGGGCCTTTCTCTTGTTGGCTCAATCACAAACTCCCCGGTTTGGGGAAATTTCAGCAGAGTGTTTGAAGCAGCTGGGTTTTCGGTTTTGTTTGATTTCATCATGGTTTAGCTTGAAGGGGATGTTTGGAGGGAGATTTTCTCAATGAACGTAAATGTGGCTCATTTGGAGCAAGAATTTTAGATGTTAGCCCAGAGAGAGGCTTCTCTGTTATTTCTGAAATCATGATGGGTTTTGAGAAAGATGGGAGCCCGAGGTTGCTCTGAGGCTTGGGTCTCCCAGAGGAGGAGGCCAGTGTTTACTTGCTGGGAGGACTAACAGGAGGTTTTCAGGGCTCACATTTTGAGAGTGTTATTTCAAATCACCCTAATGGGGAGGAAAAAGCAGCTGCACGCTGCAGGGGGGCCCCTGTGGGCATCTCTGAGGCTTCGGGACATGTGGGACACGGGGGTTGGGATGGGTTGGCGCCCCCGTGTCACCTGTCTCCCTCCCGCTGGACCTTTGCTGGGCTTCACCTGCAGGAGGCCGTGGTATACCGCTTCCTCCTTACAGCCTCCTCACTGCCTCTGACATGGGAAATTAAACTTAAAAGTTCTGTACTTGCTTTGCTGTTTCTAATGGAGTTTTTGATATAATTGGTTTCTGTGTTCTGAAGCTGAACCTAACGCCAAGCCTGACTGTTTTTAGGATTTGCTCTCCTGTGATTTAGCCAAAGAGCCACAGACGGCACTGCCCTTCCTGCCAACAGAGCAGGGCGTCGCTCTGTGGGTGTCTCAGATCGAGACGGGGACCACGCTGCCCACCGCACGAGAGGAGCGTCCCCATCAGGAGCAGAGCAGGCCCCTGTGTTCTGTCTGGTTTGCACATCACAGGACACGGTGTGGGCAGAGATGGTTGTGTCCCTAGGCTGTGGCCCCTGGCTGGTGAGAAGTAGGGCGCCTAGGCTGGTGTGGGGTGGTGTGTGGGCGATGGCAGTTAATACGTGGCCTTGCCACTTGCCTTGACGACTGTTGGGAGTCCAGGCTTTTCTAACAGCCTACTGCAGCCTTTTCGTCCTGTCCACCATCTCTATAGGAAAGTGTTTTGAGGTTGGTGACTTCGTGCGCTTTCCCACTTGTCCTGTTTCCTTCTCACAGCTGCAGCTTCCCTGGGCAGGGCCAGGGCTGTCATCAGGGCTTTGGGTGGGGTGTGTTTCCTGACACCAGGCCCCTCTGCCCCCAGGAATGGTCCTCGTGCGGAGCGAGAATGGGCAGCTGCTGATGATCCCTCAGCAGGCTCTGGCCCAGATGCAGGCCCAGGCCCAGGCCCAGGCCCAGCCTCAGACCACCATGACTCCCCGCCCTGCCACCCCCACCAGCGCCCCTCCTGTCCAGATCTCCACGGTACAGGTGAGTGCTCATGTGTGCTGGCAAGGGACAGCCCTAGAACTTGCAGCCTATCCCCCTGCCTGAGGCCACCTTCACCTTGTAGGCTACTGGGGAGGTCCACAAGGGCCAGGTGCATCTATGTGACCTGGAGGCTCCTGGTCTAGGGATGCTGGGTCACCTTGGTGGCTGGGTGATTGGGGAAGCCAGCTCCCAGAGCTGGTGCACGGTAAGGCCACCTGTGTGGGGTTGGAGCAAATGCGCCAGGGTTGGCTGCCCCAACTCGAGCCTACCTCCTTCCCTTAGTTCCTTGAGCTCAAGTGATCCTCCCGAGTAGCTGGGACTACAAGTGTAAGTCACCAGATCCGCTCATTGTTCTATTTTTTGGAGAGATGGTGTCTCACTCTTGCTCAGACTGGTCTCTTAACTCCTGAGCTCAAGTGGTTCTCCCGCCTCGGCCTCCCAGAGTGCGGGGATCTTGGCCATGAGCCACTGTGCCCAGCCTCGGTGTCCTGAGCTCTTGGCAGGTTAGTGACCATGGAGAAGATTAAAATGATGTTGACCACTTGCTTCTCTGGGAAGGAGGAGTCTCGCTTGCATAGACTGGTGGGGAAGGTGGAGGCAGCACAGAGCAGTGTCCTCAAGGCTTGTGGTGTCACTGAGTGGACGCAGCAGGTGGCACCTGGGGCTTTGCTTGAGTAGTGGCATCTTGTTGCCATTGGCCATTGGCTTCTCTTCAGACGAACCTCACCTCAGCAGGCTCGGGGCATCTCCCTCATTCGGCTGCCTTGCTTTTCCTCCACAGCGCTGTGCTGGCCCTTCGGCCCAGGGCAGGTCTGTTCATGCCCCCTCCCTCCACCTTTTTAGTGCTTGTTAACAAGATGACAAGCAGCAGAGCAAGGCCAGGTTTCCAGACACCTGTATTCTTTGAAAGAAATCTTAATATTTTTATTATAGTACATGAAGAGATTTCTTACTTAAGAAAACTTTCGACTTAGGGTGACTTCCGGGAAAACTGAGATTAAGCGTGTGGAACTACCTGAATATACTAGTTAGTTGGTGTTTAAGAGTTGACTTTCATGTCCGGGGGGGGGGGGGGATTCCTTTTACAGGTAGCTTGTTTTTGATGACTCTTCCTTGTCTTTCAGGCACCTGGGACGCCAATCATTGCCCGGCAGGTGACCCCGACTGCCATAATTAAGCAAGTGTCTCAGGCACAGACAACGGTGCAGCCCGCCAGCACGCTGCAGCGCTCGCCCGGGGTCCAGGTGAGGAAGGAGGCTCCGTGGTCCGAGGCCACAGGGCCTGCAAAGCGCAATTTCTCTCATGCACAGGCATCAGGCTTTGTGAGCTTTTATGCTGGATACTGAGTTAAATTTGGGGAGGAAGTTTCCCCATGACAAAGATGCTTTTGCTCTGGCAACCAGCACAGGATAGATCAAGGTTTCTTTTTCTTTAAAGCCACTCAGAATTTAATACCAGCAGCACTTATTAAAACTTCCGCCTATGCCAAAGTATAATTAAAAATGCCACCTTATAAACATTTGATGTGATGCGTCTCTGAAGCAGAAGGTGGCCACAGTGAGGGTAGCTTACGTCTGTGCACATGAGGCCTTGGCAGTGACCGTGGTGACAGCCTCAGAATGCCCCAGGCGTCCTTCCCATGGCTCTGTGCGTGTTCTCTTGTTTAATTCTTGCAAGGCTGAGTGAGGGCAGCACTTCTGTTCACCTCCTCTTCACTGATGGGGCATTTAGAGATGAGCTGAAGGAGCAATTGGAACTGGCCCCTGGTCTGGCTGCCTGCACTCTAGCCACCTCCCTGCAGCCAGCAATAAATCCTTAGCTGTAGAATGTTCTGTGTCAACCCTGTTGGGTGGTTTTTTCCTCAAATAGTGTTTTAAGCTGTGAGAGGGGAGAATGTTCTGGGACAGGTGCTGGGGCTCCTGACAGCTCAGCCTGGGGCCTGCAAAGCCATGGAAAAGGGCCTGTGCACCTGCCAGTGGTCCCTCTGTTACAGGGGGGGCAGCGGGGTCCACGAGGGGGCAGGCGGCTGGTGAGGAGACAAACCTGGCCTGGGAGGACACGCTTCCTGGACATGCTACACCTGGCTCCAGAGGGCACATCTGGCCAAGGGGGACATACCTGGGCAGGAAAGTGGCCTTCTCTGGGCAATCAAGTGGAAGTGGAAGCAGCCAGGACCAGAGCAGTTCCAGGCTTTGGTGAGCTCAGTGGGTAGGGCGCCAACCACATACACTGGGGCTGGCGGGGTTGAACCCAGCCTAGGCCTGCCAAGCAACAATGACAACTGCAACCAAAAAAATGGCCGGGCGTTGAGGCAGGTGCCTGTAGTCCCAGCTACTTGGGAGGCTGAGGCAAGAGAATCGCTTAAGCCTGAGAGTTTGAGGTTACTGTGAGCTGTGATGCTACAGCACTCTACTGTGGGCGATAAAATGAGACACTGTCTCAAAAAAAAAAAAAACAAAAAAAAACATGGTCCCCAGAGCACTGACAACGAATCACCTTCTGTGCGGCAGGCGCTTGCCTTGTTGCCTGCTGAGTGGTCCCGAGTCCTCATGCAGTTCTGTGGGAAACTGGCTGAGTGGGGGCAGGATGCTCCAGGGGCAGCCTGGCTCTGGGCTTTCCACTCTCACTGGGTCTCGTCTGGACTGGCCTTGGGTGGCTGTGGCGAATGAAAGCAGGTAGCAGAGCGGCTCCGTCTGAATAAATGTCTGAGTTTTCAGTGCGCAGTGATTTTCCTGAGAGGGTAGTGAGGTTCGTAGTATAGTTTTTGCATCAGACTTAGTGGAAGATAAGTTTATCAAATAGGTGGGCGCCATCTTGATGTTAGCCTAGGTGAACTATGTACTCACAGGCTAGCTCCGTAGAAGTAAATGTAAGGAATACATTTCGATGAGAAAATTCCCAAAGGTGGGGACGTGTCCTGGGTGCTCCTGGGGTCCAGAGCAGCCCTGTGCCCACCTGCTCTGAGGCGGCAGCTCAGCTTGTCCTCCCAGTTCTTGGTTTGCGGTGTTTTTTCACACATGTCTCAGTCTCACGAGTGATGCATAAGGCTGTGACACGTGTGCAGGTGAAGGAGCACACGGACTTGAGGAGACAGCCACCGCCCCTCCATCCCCTGGCCCTCCCACACTTGGGAGGGACACCTCTCCACACCTCAGCAGGTCCACAGGAATTGGGATGAGCCTACCTTTTACTTTCAGAAGTTCCAGGAAACAAGTGTTTAAAACATTGGAGACAGAAATTTTGATGGCTAGATTTATGAACTAGGAAAGTATTAATTTAAAAAATCAGTAAATGTTTGCATCCTGATTATTTGTGTAAGATACAAATGTTAGGAATTGGACTAAGGTCCAGGAGTTTGGGTTGATGTCTGGCTGTTCATCTGCTTAGCAGAGTGGTGTCTCCCTGCTAGCAGGGTGGCCACTGCTGACCACCGCCCCCAGCAGGTGGCTGCCCCTGACCACTACCCCTTGTTTCTCGGAGAGGCTTGTTGAGGTTTGCTCTGGGAAAGTAAAGAAAGGTTGGTTTAGGGACCCTCTGTCCTCCTCAGTCCTGTTGGGTCCCCAGGGTAGGGGCTATAGATGGGTCAGGACTGTGCTGGCTGTCAGCCTTGCTGTGTGCTGGAGAGGAAGGCTTGCAGAGTATTCCTCCTTTTTTGTTCTTTAATTTCTGAGAGATAGGGATCTGGTTTGGTTGTCAGGGTTGTTTACACTGGTGGCTTTCAGTCTTGGCTTCTGAAAACCAGGACTTGCCCATGACTGGCTGGGTCTCCTCAGTTTTTACAGGTGCACACGACTTCTGTGGGACGTAGCTCAGGTGCGCTCAGTACAGGGAGCTGTCGCCAGTTGGGGCTGCTCCCTGGTGGGTGTCCACCAGCACTCACTTGTCTAGCTGGCAGGAACTCTATGATGCCTGCAGGTGGCTGTGGCTTCAGCTCTGGGGTTTCCCTGCCTCTCTGAGAAGCTTTGTTTTCCCCAAAGATGCATTTATCTCATGTTTTGGATTCTTGTAGCCTCAGCTTGTTCTGGGTGGTGCTGCCCAGACGGCTTCACTCGGGACGGCGACAGCTGTTCAGACGGGGACACCTCAGCGAACGGTCCCAGGGGCGACTGCCACCTCCACAGCTGCCACGGTAAGAAGTGCTTCCCCTTCCAGGACCATCAGACGTGGCCGAGCCGGTGCTGGATGGTTGGAAAATGAAGCCTGAGATTGCCTGCCCACGTCGACTTCTGCCTCGCAACTCTGTTTGGTTCTTGAAGCATTTTGTGGACGGTTTGGGACCCATGTAAATGCACGGGGCCTGCACCTCCCTATTAGTGGGACCCCATGGGCAGTGGCCTTTGAGGGGCAGCAGGAAAGCCTCCATCCTCTTGCTTAAGGGCTTCAGACCAAGCAGAAATCTCAAATGGCAACAGCCAAAATTTCAAAATTATTGATTTGGAAAAGTCATGTGGGGGCAGTGCCTGTGGCTCAAAGGAGTAGGGCACCAGCCCCATATACGGGAGGTGGTGGGTTCAAACCCAGCCCTGGCCGAAAATTGCAAAAAAAAGGGAAAATATCATGTGGGGCTCAGTGCCCATAACTCAATGAGTGGGGCACCAGCCACGTACACTTTGACTGGCAGGTTTGAGCCCAGCCCGGGGCCTGCTAAACAATGATAGATGCAACCCCAAAACAAACAAACAAACAAAAAAATAGCCGGGCGTTGTGCCAGGTGCTTGTGGTCCCAGCTACTTGGGAGGCTGAGGCAAGAGAATCGCCTAAGCCTTAGAGTTGGAGGTTGCTGTGAGCTGTGACGCCACAGAACTCTACTGTGGGCGATAAAATGAGACTCTGTCTCAAAAAAAAAACAAGAAAAGGAAAAAGTCACGTGGATTGTACGTCTGTAATCTGTAAACGTTGCTACTACCTTTTTGTGTTTATGTTCCCAGTAGTTTTCCTGTATAGACAGAGGATGCCAAAAAAACTCATACCCATTTTAAGCAAGGGAAAAACTGTATTATATTTATAATTTGTAATTGTGAGAGGTGCTTAACGTGACTTGTGTTCATCTTTTGTTATTGACGTTACTATAATTTTAATACAGTTTTTTCCTTTTTTAAAAATATGTATACACAGTTTTGGGGGCACAATCTGTATAAAAACCTTTAAACCAATTGGGGGAATCATACTTTGTAACTTTTCATGTTTCTTTGCGAAGTATTTTTTACCACTTTTGGTGGCTGCATCCTAATCTGACTGCTTTTATGTGCATTCAGGTGGCACTGGTTTGTCTTTATGACAAGCAGGATGGTGACGACTGTCTTTCTCATGTTGTCTCCTAGACTTACTGGGTGCAGGGAGAGGCAGCTCTGGGGCTGGTGTGGCCAGGTGCTTGGCACAGCCCAGCCCATCTGCACACCACCAGAGTTGGTGCATTTTCTTAAAGTTTAGGGAAGAAATATCTGTATCTTTTACACATATATGTGTTTTGGTTAAGCCAAAGGCTATGATGAAAATCTGCCTTTTAAAACTTTTATCACCGATCTTATTACTTACTTTTTACTAGGAAACTATGGAAAATGTGAAGAAATGTAAAAATTTTCTATCTACGTTAATAAAACTGGCTTCATCTGGTAAACAGTCTACGGAGACGGCAGCCAACGTGAAAGAGCTAGTACAGAATTTACTGGTAAGGGAACTTGAACGTGAAATCCCTGTGCCTTAAGCATGTTGCATTTCATAGATGACTGTGGCTGCTGGCCGGTATCAGCAGCCCAGAGTGCCCGTGGACAGTCACAGTGGCGGGAAGCCCTGCACACCTGTTAGGAGTGTATGGCCCCCCTGGGAGACCCTCCTTCCTGGGTTCTAGGGACTTCCCCATGTGGCCACTCCCTGAGCCCTGCTGTGTAAAGGGCCCGCGTTGGACTGTTTCCTGAGCTTTGGTGTTTTCTGAGGTATTCGTGCTTTTCAGAGTGGTCATGAGGGAACTCACAAGTGGGTGTGCTGGGTGCACAGTGCCTGTTGGCCGAAAGGGAGTTTATGGAGCCACTTTTCAGGAGCAGTTATTGTTGCACGAAGTTTTCCTGTTGGGTGTCACAGGAACGATTTTAAATACATCCAACAGGCAGTGTCTTTAGGGCGGTTGCCTTCTCTTATTCTCACCCCCCAGTTTGTTCTGTGTATTTTTATTTTTTTTTTTATTTTATTTTAAGGGAAATGGTAAGTTAATTTAAATAATTTTGTTTAAATTAATTATAAATTTTCATCCACCACAAAAAAATAATATTGAAAAAATTATTTTATAGTGTTATAATGAATTGAATTTCAATGATTTAAATTTTTTATTATACATTAGGAAATATCTTTTTGTTTCTAAAAATAAAATTATATATCGTAAG
>CAUYON010148808.1:0-10016 GCA_963573935.1 Arctocebus calabarensis
AGACTGGGAGAGAAACGGAGAGAGCTTCTCTCTCCCCACTAGAATTTTCTCCCTCTAACAGATGCCTTAATGTTTTCTGTATTCTTTTCTTTCTTTTCTGTGAATAAATTCTGTCTTACAAAAAAAAAAAAAAGAAGTCATTTTTTCAATAGAATGAAGAAAAGAAGCAAAGAAGGAACAAAGGATGGATAGAAAGATAGAAAAAAGTAAGGTGACAAGCTTAAGAAATTTTTATAATCTAATATGTTGGTATCTCTATTTATCTGTATTCAAGATGGCTTTCTGGTTTCTGGTTTTATTTTGTGAAATCAAGGTAGATAATCCTGCTAGTCCCATAAAAGGAGACCTTGGAAATCATCCATTCCTTTTTTTTTTTTTTTTCACAAAACACAAACATACTCATATAAAGTCAGGCAAAACCTGCAAAGGGACATTGCATCACGAAATCATGCACATCATCTTGGAAAGGCCAACTTTGTTTTCATAGTACTGGATCTCTATCAGAAACCAGGCAGTAATGTGGACGAGAGAAGTACAGAGGCAATATGGAAGGTTCAGGATCGGTAGTAAGGAAGGAAGATCAGCTGCCCTCAGGCAGACACAGTGATGTGCACAATTTCTGGTGCTGGTCAGTGAGGTCGGACTTAAAGAGTTTCATATGGGGAGCCATTAAAGGGACTTTCACAAGGTCATTCATTAAATCAAATTTTCCTTTTTCTTTAGAACCTTAGTTGCATGCATTTGCATTAGTTAGACTTCTAGACATATTATGATAACTATTTTGTTGGAGGACTCACTCTTGTTTGGTTTTGGACTTTTTATTTTCCTCAGACCTTCCTCCCTATTTTCTTCATTTCAAAAATCTTCTATTTGGATGTGTTTGATATGATTTTTCATATAATTTGACATACAATGTTTAATTTGCATAAATGATACTGTTTTACTAATTTTGTTCTACTCTTTCTTAATTCAGCAATATGTTTTTAAGACCTATCCCTTTTGTACATTTGCTTTACTTATCTAACTCCCTCACGATAGATTCTTTGGCTACTCCTAACACTTTACTATCAAGAACAGTGCTGACATGATATCTTTTTACCTGATAAAACGGTGAGAGGAAAACTACGTTTCTTGAAGAAATGAAAGAGCCTGGCACCAAGCTCATTGCTTTTCTTCCCCTTTTCATCATCAGCATCACTCCTTAAAGAAATCACCCATTACAGAAGAGAGCAGCTTGAACAAAGAGCCCTTGCCTACAGGGGAAAAGCCTGTAAGTCTGTGCCTGAATCAGGCTGAGAGTGAGCTAGAGAAAAATCTTAACTAACACAATTTAGGAGAGTCCAGGGCAGAAGTCTAAAAAAGACCAAAATGACCAGAGAATGTTGGAATTAAAACTCCCATGATCTTGGGTCGGTCAGAAGGCCTGGAACTTGCACACAAGCTCTGAGCATACTTTAGGAATTTCCATATTGTTTTGGCTTAAGATTAAGTCAAGGGAAAACAAAATATAGAAAGAAAACTAAAACATGATACCCAAACTTAACTAAGAATTTATTTTAAAAAGGTTTCTTAGTGGGTGGCACCTGTGGCCTAGTGGGTAGGGCGCTGTTCCCATATACCAAGGGTGGCGGGTTTAAACTGGCCTTGGCCAAAGTGCATGAAAAAAATAGCTGTGTATTGTGGTGGGTGCTTGTAGTCCCAGATTCTCAGGAGGCTGAGGCAAGAGAATCACCTAAGCCCAAGAGCTGGAGGTTGCTGTGAGCTGTGTGACGCTACAGTACTCTTCCCAGGGTGACAAAGTGAGACTCTGTCTCTAAAAAAAAAAGGTTGCTTAGTAACACCTCAAATCAGAAATTCCAAAACGAAGAATAGAACAGCAAGCTGTTAGAATAGATGCAGCAGGAGTTATTCAAACTTACAAAAGACAATGAAGAAAAGGATAAGACTAGTTGAGAAATGAAGACTAAAGGGAAGAGCCATCACCGGAGAACAGAGTCAGATAAAATCTACCAAGGAGAGCTGGAGAAAGAAAGAAGAAATGAAAATGAGATAAAGAAAGAACGTGATCAGAAAACACAGTCAGAGAGAAAGTAGGTGAAATAGAAAATAGGCAAAAAAGGATAACGGGAGCCTCTGAATAATACTTTGGAAGAGAACTAATGTTTAAAACTATAATCCAGGAAACGTCTCAAAAACTAAAAATTATAAATCAATAAACTAGTGGAAAGAGTTCACTAGTACCTGTTAAAACTGACCTAAAATAATTAATACCAAGAACACTCTTTTTTCTTAAATTTCAGAATGTATAGGTGTGCATACATTTTAGTTACATAATTTGCTTTTGTATATATTTTTTTGTTGTTGTTTGAAAGGTCTTTATTGGCGGGGAAGCTGCAGAGCAGCATTAAGGAGGAAGGGAGAGAGAGAGAGGAACGGGGGAAGAGAGGAGAAGAGAGAAGGTGGGGGGTGCTTTTGTATATTTTTAATCAAAGTTCTAAGTGTGCCCTTCACCCAGAGTATGCATTTTACACCAGTTGTACACCTCCTTCCACCCACTTGATTTCCATCGAGTTTTACTTCCGTATGTGCACATAATTGTTGTTCAACTAGTTCCATTTGATCCAACGATCCAAGAATATTCTCAAAAGCATAAGACAAAAAAAAAATCTTTAGGACCTTCAGACAAAATTAGGAAACTATGTTAGCATCATACTTCTCAAAAATAAATATAAAGCAGTCGGTGCCTGTAGCTCAAGCAGCTAAGGTGCCAGCCACATACACCTGAGCTGGTGGGTTTGAATCCAGTCTGGGCCCGCCAAACAACAATGACGGCTGCAACCAAAAAATGGCCGGGCGTTGTGGCAGATGCCTGTAGTCCCAGCTACTTGGGAGGCAGAGGCAGGAGACTCGCTTGAGCCCAAGAATTGGAGGTTGCTGTGAGCTGTGATGCCACAGCACCCTATCAAGGGTGATAGCTTGAGGCTCTGTCTCAAAATAAATAAATAAATAACCAACCAGCATGCTGGTTTGGCTAGATGTCTGTGCATTTCTTAACCAATTCTTCCACCATAGCATTGCTATTTATTTATTTATTTTGAGACAGAGCCTCAAGCTGTCACCCTAGAGTGCTGTTGCATCACAGCTCACTGCTACCAGTGTAACATGGTTTCTTGTACCCTCAATGAATCCCCAACAATAAAAAATAAATAAATTAAAAACAAACAAACAAAAAAAACCTAGTTTCGAACATGTAAATATTCAGGGGATACTACTCCTTTGAACTATATCTCCAGAGTATATTAAAGAATGGGATCCAGACATTTAAGAATTAATGGAGGAAACTTTGTCAAAAAGATAATGTGCATATATACATTAGTTGCAGAAGAATTAAACAAAGTTGGGGGAAAATTGTAAGAATTACATGTCAACAAGGTTCTGACAAAGTATAAGGAACATGACTAAAATAACTAAGATGAATCAAAGAGAAAAGGAAGTAGAATTAGACATTGTCTACTATTTAATAGGTAAGAATCAAAGATTACCATGTAAATATTATACACCTGATAGTAAAAATTAAATAATAAAGAGGGAATTAAAGGCAAAGTAAGGGCATATAAATACAAGGATAGCCAACACTAGTAAAATACAAACATTTCTAAATGTCAAAATATTTTTAAAAATAAGTATATAGACATAAAGAGAAAATCACAGTCAAGATACATAATAACTGCACTACTGTGCAAATACCTTACTGAAGGTATTAGTTAAGATAATATGGATAAGAGGATTCTATAAATCCTATTGAATCATTGATAAAGCCAATTCTAAAAGGAAACAAGGTCATTAATGCAACTGGATAAAAAGTTAAAATAAAAAGTATGTATCATATACACCATTAATAATACCTTGAAGGATCTAATGAAAGAGAAAATACTATACCAACAAAAATAGGTTTATATTACTTTAAAAAAAGTTCAAAACATGCATTAAGAAAACAACAATTATAAAAACTTTCCTGAAAGATAGATATGAACAGTTGAATAAATAAGAAAATACACTGTCTGTTCTTTTTAAGTCAAACATTTCATTTATATTGTTAAAAATACAAAGAAAAAAAAACCTATTTTCCTATAGCTAGACAAGTTAATACTAATGTCCATATGGAAGAATTAAACAAATCATAACATGTAATCATAGTTGTAAGAGTACTCTAAAAGAAGGCCTGTGAGGGAGTAACTAGTCTTATCAGATACTAAAACATACAACCAAGCCTAATGAGACATACTCACACCTGAATGGACAAAAGACCAATGCATGGTGTAGAAAATATAAAAATATGCTAAAGTATGCCTGGAAAGTTAAGATCAAAAAAAGAATTATCCCATATACATGACAATAAAGAAGTTTTTAAACGGTCCTAGAATATCTGTCTAGCCATTTGAAAATGGTTTTAAATAAATCAATTCCTTATATAGTATGCAAGAATAAACTCATGATAGATCAAACACTTAAATATTAAAAAATGTACAACTATTCAAGTATTAGAAGAAAATTCTTCTATAACTTGTAAAGAATGCCTATGACACAAATCCAGAGTCAAGAAAAAATTATTTGGTTAGAAAAAACTTTAAATCATCAAAGTCACAACAAAATGGACAAAATGAGAGAACAATTTCTGATGTATATTAATATCATAAATAAAAAAACAATATTACTAAAATATAAAAACTTTAGCATTGTTTGATAAAGAGAAGAACAAAAATGAACAAGGTACATTTTTTAAAAATCACAAAAATATCTATAAAATGGCTCTTACACCTCTTGCTCAATCTTATTCACGATAAGAGTGAAATTAAACATTAAAAACTTCACTGGAATATATTTTCTCATGAATTACATTGGCAAGAAATCACAATGCTTGATAAAACATGCTATTGGCAAGGCAAATCACATTCATGTATTATTGGTGGAAATAAAAATAATATGATGATGGAAGGAAATTTAGCCAATTCCTCACAAAACTATATGCTCATTTACCCTTTAACACAATAATTGCACTTTTAAGAATTTATCTGATATTTCTACGGACTGATATCTGTCAGTAGAAAAAATATACATGTATATGATTATTATTTGCAACATCATTCATAATTGCAAGATATTGGTATCATTCAGAATACTGAAATACAGGAAATTGGTTAAGTAAAAATGTGTCACATCATACAATGGAATGCTATACGGCTGTCAAAATGAATGAGGAAGACCCACGGGAATGGACATGAAGCAAATTCTAGAACATACTGTTAGTTAAACAAACAAAAGGTACAAAAGGCATACATAATAAGCTAATTCTGAGGTAAGAAAAAAGCTAAAGTAAGATATATGTATCTGTTTGCCTTTGCAAAATGAAAGCAGAAAGGATAAACCAAAAAACAATGAAACTGGTTGTGTGCAGGGAATAAAGGGAAATTGAGTAGAATTTATAGGGGAAGGGAGATATTTTTTCTGAGTATGTCCTTTTTACAGAGTTTTAACTTTTACAAGCATGTTGGTGCTGTACACATTCAAAAAGTGTCATGAAATACAACAAGAAATTGACATAAGGAAAACCAGAAACTGTAAATAGAAACAAATGAACCCAACTGTATTTCAAATGAATAATATGTCCCACAGAAATGAAATCCCTACTATGAGTTGGAAGAAAGAGGTTGTTTTTCTCACACGTAAGGGCTCTCCAGCCACTCCCCTGAAGAGTGTGTATCCCCCCAGTTAAGAAAATTTCATATGCAAAAGAACACACTGCAGGTAGCAGTTCTGTTCTGTGTGTGCACGTGTGTGTGTGCCTGTGTGTGTTCCTGCATATGTGAGGCAGGTGATTGGAAGAACACATGTGGTTTGAGCAGGACAAGTCTGAGGTTTCAACCTAAGGTGCAGAATTTGAGGACAGCAACTTAACCTCTAGTTTTCTCATATACGAAATGCTGTGATTAATGCAATCACAGCAGAAGAGTACAAGGAGGATGCTATGAGATGTTCTTTCAGAGCACGGGCTGTAAATATTCTGGATCTGGCTTAATCTCATTCTAACTTTGGAAGCATGCACACCTTTTTAACTTCTCTTGATCTAGAATTCCTCTTCTGTAAAGATGAAGAAATAGTTGTCCCTGCCTCATAACTTTAGGGGAAGGACTAAATAAGTGTATTTGTGCAACAAATGTTGGAGGTAATTCATTCTATTAGAAGAATTTCACTGGAATGCAAGCTCTGAAAAAGGCAGGTTCTTTTTCATCTCATTTATCCTCATGCCCTTTGGCCTTAACCACTGCCTGGCATGGACCTAGCCCCCATTTCACATCTGTGAGATGAATACCCTTTTCTGATCCATGACATATGAAAACCTCCATAAATGTTAGCTATGTTGTCATCATCTACAAAATTATGAGTGTCATATTATCAATGTGTATAAAGGGGGAAAATAAACAAAGAAATGTAGACAGACCCTTAGACTTTCAACAGGTGGTGCTGAATTCTATTGCATCACACAGAGAAGACTGGCCACTGGTGAAGAATCAGGAAAAAAAAATGGTTTGATGGCAGAAAAAAAGTCTATGCAGTTCTTTCATGATTGATGTTTCCACATTGGCTATTGGGTGTCTCCCTGGCCCGCCTGCCCTCTGACAGCTTGAAAGGGGTTGTGGGGAAGAAGAAAAAGAAAGAGAGAAAGAAAAAAAGCTTCCAAAAGCTGAAAATACTCAGCCTGAGACTACAAAAATAGGGCAGCAGTTCTGAGTATCAGTAAATTGATTCCTTTGAAGTTTTATGTTAGGAGGAACTCAGGCCCCTAACAGACACTCCTGATCCCATTAGGGGAAAATAAATCCTTTAGAAATAAGTCCTCACACAGCTTAATAACTTCGGTTTCAGTTCTTGAGAAAAACTTCTGGCTGGATTACACTCTCGAGCCCCATTTCTTGCAACATCTGACATCTGAAATCCTAGACGGAGCAAAGAAATGGTCTGGGGTGGGGAAAGGGGGAGTCTATAGTTGTAAAAAGGATGTATCTTTGATGGAAAGGTATCTAGTAGTCACATCCTGCACTATTTACTCACAAACATTAACTGATTTATTGCACACAACTCTTTGTTTTGATTGTTCAAATAAGAAAACTGTGAGAATGAGAGGCTACATACTCACCCCAGGGCACCTAACTAGTATGCAGTTGAGACCAGTTTCAGATGCTCTTAACTTTTCTGACCCTGTGCTCCCAATTACAGAAAGCTCTTTATGCGAAGGCTTGAGCATTATAGATATGCCACTGAATGATGTGACATTGAACACAGGGATTCTGGAGTCCTTGACTAAAAAGCTGTAAGTGGAAAATGCCAAATTTAAATGGTAATGGTGCTAACTCTTTTTTTTTTTTTTTCAGTTTTTGGCTACGGTTGGGTTTGAACCCGCTACCTCTGGCATATGGGACTGGTGCCTTATTCCGTTGAGCCACAGGCGCCGCCCAATAGTGCTAACTCTTAAATACTTAATAAGAGTTTGTGGAAGCACCTTAAAGTTTTGTTACTATATTGGGGTTTTTTTGCAGTTTCTGGCTGGGGCTGGGTTTGAACCCATCACCTCCAGCATATGGGGCCGGTACCTTACTTCTTTGAGCCACAGGCGCCGCCAGTATATTGTTTTTTTAAATAAACAATAAGACCGTTTGACATAAAAGGATATTTTGCTAAGAGTCAGGAGGTAAGGATTCTCATCCTCAGTTCCTAGAAAAATGTCCTTGGCTAAGTGGACAGGAGCTTTTTCTCCACAGAAATCCTGCCCGGTCACTGAGGAACCACGAGGCGGTGGACAAATCATACTGTTTGGAGCCAGAAGACTCAGGCATGAATCCATCTTCACCTCTATCCTGAGCCATTGACTTTGAACAAATTACTTCAGAACTCTGTTCCTCATTGCTTCATGTATAACAGAGAAACCAGTGATGTCTATTCTCCAAGTTGGTCCTGAGAATCAAACTGTCATGTTCTATCTCCACGCTGGTTGTTGTTGAGCTCACTGTTACCAGGTGGAGCTAGGTCATGGAGTCAGACTTGGTAGAATGCCTGGTATCCCCCAGATACAGTGGCCATGGATATAACTTAGCAGGAAGATTTGTGTCCATACTGTGGGGTCCAGTGGGGCCACAGCCACCCTGCAGAGTCACTAGTTAAGAGTGATCTTCAAAGTACAAGGAGGAGCAGACAGCTCTGTCAGCCAGGTACACAGCCTCACATAGACAGGTTAGGAGAGATCTTTCCAGTGCTTTAAAGTATCTCAGAACAGCCAGCCTTGATGAAAGACATCTGGGGCTTATCGACTGGAGTCACTAAATTCCTATTGTGAATCCTTAGAGATCTATAAATGCCAGGAGGTCTCCAATTAGTTCTCTTAGATGCAAAGTAATTGTTTAAAATGTAAATCTGACCAAGCACCCTTCCAGTGGAACATTTCAATGCAGGGTCACATCAGTGCCCCACCACTGTTCAAAGGCTGAAGACACATCTCTCTAATGAGGAGGGAGAGTGCAGGACTTCCTTACGCACTTGTGGAATTCTTTCTTCCCTTGCTCCCTGCCTCATCAGTCCCACTCCTCACTTCCTCCACCACGGAGCCTTGCAGGTGCCGTTCCCTTTTCCCCACCTTCCCCCCTTTTCATCACACAGCACACCTTTCTGGGTTCACTCATGCACAGCCTTCAGACCTGAGGAAAACATTACTCGGCTTTCATCCTTACTGGTTCCACCCTGGCGCTATTCATTAGGCCCAGTCTTTTTACTTTATGCGTTATGGGTGCCACATACCTCTCCTTTGAAGTACAGGGGGAGTTTTTGCATGCTTTTGTGTGATTTGTGAATTACTGCCTCCTTTCCCATGCAACATTGAGGAAAGGAATCAATCCCTTCTTATTCACAACCTAGAACAATGTCCATTCATAGTAGGTGCTGAAAATTAATTTTTAAATGAATAGAAATAAATATGACTTGCTTTCAAATAATATCCCTGATTTGACAAACTAAAAACTTTAATAAGACATTTACTGAGGATTGGGTGGCACCTGTGGCTTAGCAAGTAGGGCGCCGGCCCCTTATACCCAGGGCTGCAAGTTGAAACCCACCCTGGCCGAACTGCATCAAAAAATAGCCAGGCGTTGTGGCGGGCACCTGTAGTCCCAGCTACTCGGGAGGCTGAGGCAAGAGAATCGCCTAACCCCAGGAGTTGGAGGTTGCTGTGAGCTGTGTGATGCCACGGCACTCTACCAAGGGCGATAAAGTGAAACTCTGTCTCTACAAAAAAAAAAAAAAAAGACTTTGTCATTTAGTGAGGACTTTCTGATCTCCCAGTGAACAAGATGGAGACATCAACTCCTGGTTATGAAACAAATGCACTGATGCTGAACTTAGCAAATGACTGTTGTCAAGGTAGTTCCTGATTTCTCCTGTGGGGTCAGGAGAGAGGACTGTGGTCGTGTTGTCCTATGCAACATAACAATAATTTGGATAAAGACACTGAGCAAACTGCCAAAAAACTGATATTGATATTTATCCACAAAATAATTGATAGTTGAAATATTGGACCAAATCCCCAAATTGGAAATTGAAACTGGTTAGAGTTACAGATTATGTTGGACAAAAACAAACAAACATTGTCTCGGTAGAAAATGATAAAAATAATTAGGAAATGCCTATGATTCATCTGAATCCTGGCAGGCGTTTGCTGTGTGTAAAAACTTAAGAATGTGAATTCAGTAAAACATGGGCTCAAAGGCAGGATAATTACAACTTTAAGGGACACACCAAAATCTAAAGTGGCTTTATGGAGGGAGGAGCCAAGATGGTGGCCGAGTAACAGCTTCCTTGCAACTGGGCTCGGTGAGACTGGGGAGAGAAGACTTCAGGCATCTCTGGCTGACGAGATCTGCCCAGAAACATCCCTTTGGGGACACAGGGAAACAGCGAGAGACTTCTGGACC
>CAUYON010148809.1:0-17344 GCA_963573935.1 Arctocebus calabarensis
GATTAACATAGCCTTCATGGCATTTTCTTAGTTATGTATGAAGATATTCGTATTCTGCATTTAGTAAGGTTCACCTGTACCCTATTGAACATAGTATTCTGCAACTTACCTTTTTCTTCAGTATTATGCATCTGACGTCTATCTGTGTTGATACATACAGATCTAATTAACTCATTTACTTGCTGAATAATATTCCACAATGACCATATTACAATTTATTTATCCCCTCATTTATTGGACATGTTGGTTGTTTTTACAATCTTCAGCTTTACAATCAATTTTACTATAGATATTCTTATATGTGACAGCTTGAACACAAGTCATAGACTATTCCTTAGCATATATACCTGGACATGGAATCATATGTCTATTTGAAATGTTCCTAGATTGCAAACAATAGAATTGATTATGGCATTTTTTGGGGGGGGAAAGTGGCCTAGTTAAATGATCTTAATGGTCTATAAAAATTCTGGGAAGGGATGTCTCCAGTAGAAAGATATTTAAATACACCACAGGACTGTTCTCATGAAAACACCAAAGTTGCTGCTTAGAACTCTAGAACACTGAAAATCTGAGTTCTGCTGCCACAAAAGAACTGCGTATATTTCTTCTCAACCATTTTGAAGTGCTTCCTTTATCACGTATCAAAGACCCGTCTACACTTGAATTGAGACTCTGTTGTGTTCTGCTGAGCTATTTGTCTACTCCCACAGCAATACTGCTTGTAAGGAAAGGAAAGGAAAATCCCCTCTTCTTTTTCAGAATTATTTTGACTATTTTATGTAAATTTTAGAATCAATTTGTCAAGTCTGAAGATAAATCATGTTAGAATTTTTAATATATGTACATTGAATTTATAATCTGATTTGAGGAGAATCTGTGTATTTTTAATAACACCTTTCCATCCACAAACATGGTCGATTTTCTAGTTAATCAGTTCTTATTTTATTAGGATTCTTCTAATATTTATTTTATTCTAATTATTTATTGGTAATTTTTAGTTCTTCATGATGTTGTGTACTGAATATTTTTTAAATTGAAAGTCCTAATTTTGTTAATTCTGGTAAAGTACAATGCTATAAGTCTAGATATGTTGATCTTCTATTTAACAAAACTGATAGCTTTTCCATAAATCATTGGAGTGTTTTTTGTTTGCTTTGAAAATCAGTAATGTGTAAAGAACAATTACATATTTAACTTTCTAGTCCTTATTCTATTATTTTATTTTTGTGTTGAATTGCATTTTTTAGAACCTTAAATGGAATATTGACATTCGGGGTGATTGACAGCAAGCATTTTTGTCTTATTCCTTCTTTTAATGGGAATGTTTCTATTCCCTCAGAATTAGTTATAATATTTGCTATAAGCAGTACATGGCCTTATTACCTTTAGAGATTACTTAGTTTGCTAAAAGGTCTTATTTCAATCACAAATGAGCAATTAACTTTATCAAAGCACATTTTGCATCTATTGAGATGATCTTTTTTTTTCCCCTCATTTTATCTTTGAAGAAAATAGACTGACTGTGAAAGCCAGGACAGAATAATAGAATATTAGACAACTAGGACTAGAAGAATCCTGAGATATCATTCAGTGGTCTTACCGGGACACTGTTGGCATTTGAGGCTGGGAAGAGGCTTTGTTGTTCAGGATTATCCCATGTGATATAGGAGGCCTAGCAAACTTGGCCTCCAGCTCTGGAAACCACATGCACCCTGTAAGCCACTCGGAAACCAAGAACAGCCCTCTCATATTTTCAAAGGTCCCCTGGAGGTGCCACCACAGCACTTCAACACCACACAGATACAGAGATAGTCCAGGAACCTGCAGCAGTTTGTCCTGAACCCCAGAGTCACTAGATTTTTCCTTCAGACTCCCACTTTAGAGCCTTTTTGACTCTACCCTGTCATGAAATCTCCACTCTCACCTCTCCCACCTTTACTAAAGAATGATTAAGTCATTCTGATTTCGTCTAAATTTTTTTGTTGTCGTTGTTCCTACCCTCAGCACCCCTGCTGGGGGTGACTATTTCTCTCACTGTAAGTAACTCTGAAGATCTATCCTTTACTTCGCCACTGCGTGTTGTTCTCTGGAGAATCGTGCCTGACATGAGACCAACCGGCCCATGAAATTCTTCCCGGATCCAGTGGATCTCAGTAGCAAAAGAGGGAAGTGCACACTTGGCTGGCTGGGGAGGAGGACCCCGTCACCTCTCAGCAGTGCAGACTGGATAGAGATAAAGCCTGAACCCAATATTATCTCTTCTTTTGGTTCTTAAAGGATAAACATTTGAATCAGAAAGCAAACAACTGGAAGACATTTTAGCAATTACTACTCTAGTACTTCCTCAACATAAAATCCAGTCTGACAATTTCCTAAATTTCAACTGTTTGATTTTTTATTGTCATTAAATAAATAAAGACTGGCAAGGAAGAAGAGAGAAAAAATATGGAATTCCCAACTCCCTTAATAATTTACCTTGATGGACATCATGACACAAAGGAAACTCTTCTTCTGCCACTTCCTAGCTGTATGACCTGGTACAAGTCACCAACCTCCCAGAGCCTCATTTTGCCCCATCATAGGATGAGAGTGAGGACGAATACCATGCATGATGGGGTGAGGACAAACGCAACTTGCATGTATTAGCTGGTGCTCAATAAATAATAGCTAATATTATTATTCCTAGGAACTCAGGATCACGCAGATAGCTCCTGTGCCTGCCATTTTGAAGAATGATTTTCAAGCCAGTGGCTTAGTGCAAACCCATCCTAGCAAGGACTACATTCCATTAAAAAAAAAAAAATGGAACTTCAGTCACCAAAGTCCCGCCTGATCAATAAGGCAGAGTTCAGAAAAAAGGTGCCATCATTTTCCTTGTTAAAGACCTCACAGGGGATGTTCAGTGGTTAGGGTGCCAGCCACATACACTGGGGCTGGGGGATTCAAACCCAGCCTGGCCTGCTAAGCAACAATGACAACCACAACCACAACCACCGTTGTGGCAGGCGCCGGTAGTCCCAGCTACTTGAAAGACTGAGGCAAGCAAATCACTTAAGCCCAAGAGTTTGCGGTTGCTGTAAGCTGTGATGCCATGGCCCTTGGGTGACATAGTGAGATTCTGTCTCAAAAAAAAATAAATAAATAAATAATCTCACAGGGGAGACTCCAGGAAATGCAATCAACTCATTCATTCACTTGTTCATTCAAGAAGGGGATGGGCGCAAAAACATGCAAATGGCAAAAGAATTCCCAAAGGACATGGGTAAGGAAGTCATCAAAGAAGAAATACAGATGGCCTGTTAACAAATTTTAAGTGCTTATTTGGCCTGATTAGCAATTTAAAATGTATAAATAAAATAGTACCATTTTTCCACCTAATAATGCAGCAATGGTTTTTAAAGTGAGAATTCACAATGTTCGTAGCGTGCAGGAGATAGTCACCCTCAAAATTGGAGGTAGGATCCAAATTGATGCAAACTTGCAGGAGGGGTAGAAAAGTGGGTGTGGGAGAAGGAGGGTGTGGAGCAGCAGGGCCCCCTCATCCTCACACCTTGTCTGTCTGTTGCCTCCAACAAATCCTCTCAACCCAGAAAAAATATGTACTTGTTTCAACCTCACTGCTTCATTTCTAGAGACTCACCTTTGAAAGTAACAATGGCAGGTGCAAAATTATAGGGCTATAAAGATGTTCTTCACAGCTCTGTTTGTGATGTTTATAAATTGGAAACCCCCTATATGGCAGCAATGGGTACTTGGCAGAGGTGGGCATACCGCGTGGTTGTGCAGAGACTCTGGAGCCAGTAACAGTGGAGTGGGGTTCAAATTCTAGCTCCTCTGCTCACTCCCTACATGGCCTTGAGCAAAATATTACCTCCAAACATATTTTATTACCTATAAGTAGTGGATAATGATAGTATTTACTTCTCAGAAATATGGTGAGGAATAAGTTAGATGATATGTGCAAAGCATAGCCCATAGGAAGTATTTTATAAGTATTTGGTATTATTAAATAAATTACACTATAATCATATGATGAAATTCATGGCAAACATAAAAATGATGTGGTAGAAAACTATCTAATGATGCTGGGGAATGTTTATGGATATTGTTAAGTGCAAGGAACAGGTTATATTACTATAAGATATCCATTTTTGCTAATAATATATATTTTCAGAGGGCAAAAGAGTGAAACAATTTACATCAAAATGCTAACCATAGCTATTCCTGACTGATGGGATTGTAGGAGATTTTTGTGCTCTTATTTGGGATTTTCTATATTTGCCAATCGTTTCTTAAAAGAAACAAGGCAGAAGGAAGGCGTCATCAATAATGTGGCTTTCTTTGCTGTGGAGATTAATTATAATTTCTATGATAAAGATAGAGCAATAATTGTTTCTATCTATAAAAACATTATATAAAATGGAGGTGGGTAAGAGTGTCCTACAAAATTCCCAGCACTGTGTCCCTGACCTGTCCCAGGGAGGAAATAGCCAAGAAAAGTCCCCTCCCCCAGACCAGCAGAGTCCCCTAGCCTGAAGGGGTCTCACCTGGATCTGTGGGACCACTGACCACCCTCTCCACCCATCCATTTATGTTTCTCTTGATCATTCACTCTCTTAGGGTAGAAAAGAGCTCAGAATTCCCCGAATAGCCACTGTCCCCAGTTCACCATAAAGGAAGGCCCTAAACAGCACTGGCCATTTGCTAGCCAGGCCCCTTCCTGGTCAGACCAGACCAGGGCTAGAGAAAAGAGAAAAGCTAGAGATGAAGTCAAGTGTCCTTCTCTTCTCCCCCCAAATCTACAATCCCTTCTCTCAAGGAAATGATGACTTCTGACAGTGCCGAGAGGAGGAGCCGCCCAGCCACAGATGGCACTGCACATGTAGTTTTCAGCATTTTGTTGTTTTACCCAGAAGCCATGGGTAGGCAAAGAGTTCTGCTTATTTTCATGGGCACCATCATTGTTACTTAGCATTTATATTGCGCAGCTACAACCACAGAGTGCCTTCCAATTACATTTAAAAGTTATTTGTGGAGCCAGCTCCCTTCAATTACTCTCCAGCTCTCTCCTGGGTATTTGCACACTTTGGGATGGCTTTCTGAGGAAGATTTTTTAGATGGTTAACCCTTGAATTGATGATGCACCTAAGCAACTGTGATTTGAAGTGCTGCTAATAGGGTAAGAGAAAGCATTTCTCCTCTGTATATAAAACAATAATAGTGATATTTGCTGACTTGCTAAAACCACAAGACCACTGGTTATGAATGAATGGGATTATATGAGAAAGACCTAAAAGGCTGCAGGAAAAGAGGTATTTTAATGCATGGAGCAGTTTGGGGCCAGTTCTGTCTGACCGCAGAGCTGTGTTCTTGGAGATGAACCATGCTACCTAGGGAATGAAGTGGCTTACACATGAGGACTCCAGCTGGAAGGGCTACATTGTGGCCCTACCCTTGACTTCTTCAGTTTTGAATGCTTGGAAACACCAACACATCCCTTCTTATTCCATCCCAACTCAAGACCATTGACTCCCACCTGAGTGAACCTTGTCATTTCTTAATTTCAGAGAAAAGAGTCACAAGGAATATAGTTTGTTTGGGGATAAAAATGGGAAGAGGAAGAACGTTTAGAGCAGAACTACATGGGCGCTGGAGGCAGTCATTTCCCTGGGGTGAGAAGCCTGTCCCCTTCCCTCCTGGCCCCACCCTCCTTCCAGCATCAGCTGGAATGCAAAACAGACAGTATCGCATCCTGCCCTTGACTTAGAACAGACTCCTTCCTCTTAGTGGGGACTTAAGGCATTCTCGGATCCCCAATGGTGATGACAGGACTCTAAATGGCCCTACCCAGGGCAACTCAGGAGCCGGTTTTAAGCTGTGCTTGACTAATTGAGTTAGGACCTGTCAGTCATCAGTCATGCTAGAAATACACTGAGAGCTGGAAGAAGCTTCCTGAGAAAGTAATGGGCTGTGCAGTGATGATCTGGGGCTTTGAGACAGCAGAGATGAAGAGAGAAGCCACCGGAGTGGCAGGTACCAGTGTGGCCTCCAGGGAGGCAGACACACCCACCTACTGCCACGAGGCTTTTTTTCTTTGTGCCAAATTTGTCAGAAACCAGGCTAAAGCTATTTTAAACACTACCACTATGATGAAGGTAAGAGGATGTGTATGAGCGGACCCGGCTGGGACAGAGTGCTGGCTGGGTAGACAGGTGGGGACCTGATCTCGGGCAAGTTTGATTCAGGATGTTGGCAGAAACGACTCTAGAGCAATCTCCCTCTCTCAGAGTCCCCATAACAGATTCCTTGTTGCCAAGGGAGGATTTTCCCATCCTCCTCCCTTCCTCTTGTCAACGGCTGGCACCATCTGAGCTGGAAGGCAGGCTGACAAGGTTAAGGGGAGAGAGGAAGTGATATGCTATCATGCTTCCCAGGGCCATGACAGGCAGGCTGTGTGGAGTGGGCCATGGTTTCCCCAGCTTCCCTCTCCAAATAACCCCCCAGAGTGCCTCACACTATCCTGCCAATCAGAGTCACAGATAAGAAGCTGGCGCTGAGCCCTCCTCTCAGAGCCTAAGCCTCGAAGGCAATTATTTGTGGGAGCTCTTGGGTGTCTATCAACCTCCAGCTTGAGGCTTGCAGCAGAACCACGTGGAAGCCGCTTTCTGCAGGGATGCGGTGGGGAGGGCAGCCCTGGCACGTTCCCTCTGCATCATGCTGATCACCATCTTCCCCATCATCCACCATGAACCACCACCAAAAGGGCCAGGCACCAACACTGAAAACACATGCCCTCAGCGACAGCCACTCTCCCTGTGCCAGCTGACTGCCTGGACACCCTCTCTCCCCTATGCTTCTAGTCCTGAGGTTCTTGCTTCTTAAAGAGCATGGAGAGAGGAGAGCCCAGCCTTTCCTACCATTCCAGCTCCTGCTCTAGTAAAATCCGCAGTGACTAAGAATGAAGATATTGGAGTCACATCCTGAGCTTGCGTTCTGCCTCCTGTGCCCCCGGCCAGTGTGACTTTGAGTGTTCCACTTGACCTATGGAGCCCTCAGTGTCCACAGCTACAAAATGGGGGTAACAGTACCTAATAGTCACTGAGTATTAGGCTATATGCTTGATATCATCTCTCTGCTTTATCTTGAAAATCTCAAAGAATGAGAGATAACATTTACTCCCATTTTCAGATGAGGAAACTGAGGCTTATAGAGAGGGTAAGAGCTTGTCAAGCTTACGGAAGGAGTAAAAGTCAGGATTCTACCTATGTACGTCTCTTCCCAGGGTTGCTTAGTTGAGTCATTTTAGGATACCACCATAACACCTCACTCACAGGATGGCTGTGAAGATAAGATACTGTCCTTATCTTGGTGTCTTGCTAAATATTAGTTGCTATTGCATTTTGACATTATTTTCCTAGAGCTGTCTTGAGGTCTCTGAATGCCTCTTGGCTTCAAGGCTACAACCCAGGGCTGCAAAAGCTTGGCAAGCTCCAGAAGGAAGCAAGCCAGGGTTTCCTTGGCAGGTGGCCCAGGCTGCACATCCTTCAATCATCCAGGGTCTCCTATAAATATGCCAATGGCAAATCAAAGGCTCAGAAGCAAATCTCAATAGTTGACTCAATTTCAGGCTCTAAAGCATTTTCAGTTTTGCACTTTTAACATCAGCTAAAAAGTTCTCCCAGGTTCCCTACTTCTGGATTCCTTCATCTCTGTTAAAATGTTGAGCCCCTCTCTGCAGAGTACTATAGGTGTCAACTATGGAAAGAGGGGAGAAATGCCAACGGGTAGGGAATAAATCTGGGGAGGCTGCCCGACTCTCAGTAAGTATTTACTCCTACTTGGTGAGTCAGCACTTGAGCCAGAGCTGCCCGCTGGGCTTCCCATGGAGGATTTTCAGTGCTCAATGGTGGGAGAGCTGAATGCCAATTTCTTCCTGGCTCTGCCCTTGAATACCCTTGAAAACCTCTGACCATGCTAATAGGCACCTTCTGTTCTGGATCGGCTTTGTGTTGAGCACAGTGTCCTTGTCTCTCACCCTTGCAATGCACAGCAGAGTGGGGGTTACTATTATTCTCATTTTACGGGTTAGGAAACTGAGACTAGAGGCGTTATATAGCCGTATCTGTATCTACACCAAACAAATGGAAGATCCAGGATTTAAGCCAGATCTGTGTAGCGCTAGTGTCTGAGCTCTTTCCCTCCAAAAGGCCCTTTGTTTTCTCCCTCGAGGGTGAGACCCTAGACCTCAATAGGGAATTAGATGCCCTTCCTCCATCCCTCTTTCCTGGTCACTAGGAGGGCTAGATGCTACTACCACCATCCGGAGTGGTCCCTCATGAATCCTCGCCTCCACACACCATCCCCGGGGGGAAATATAGGTTCCCTGTACCTTCCCTCTGTTGGTCTCATTTATTTTATTTCCAAGGCAGTGACACAGAGGAAAAGATAATCTCATTTACCGGGCTGATGCAGAGTGATTGGAGCCTGTGTCTATTAGGTTCTTAGCAGTTGACCAATTTATCAGAGAGTCTCATGTCAAAACTTATTAGAGGTACCTTCAGTATCACTTTGTTGTAGGCATGTACATTTTGAGAGAGACAGAGTGAGGAAATGTCATATCCCTTGTCCCCTGAGTGTCGGTGGAAGATATATGGCCATGAGACATAGTCTGAGTATGGACAACAGTTTTCCATGTCAGTGATGGTACAGTGGCCCATCCACTTGGGAGTCTTGCTAAAACATTGACCCTGAGGCCCCAGCCACTTCTAAATGACAATATATCCACACGGGAGTCCAGGAATAGTCCCAGGTTCCCAGGTAATTTTGATAGTCACTGACATTGTAGAGTCTCTGTTGTAGAACACAGATTTGAAGTCAGAACCATCTGGACTCAAATCCCAACTCTGGAAAAGTTACTCAACCCCCTTGTGTTCTTATATTGTAGAATAATAACAATAAGCACCTGCTTCCAAGCACCCCAGAGAGAGAGAGAACTTATCTCAGCAAAAGTGTTCTTCTAAGTTTCTCTGTCTCACAGATCTCCCCTCCAAAACTTGAATCTAGAGCCTAGATATGGTAAGTATTTAAGAAATAACTCAGGTTTGCTATAGTAAACAGGGGGGAGGTGGGGAAAACACACTGGTGATGTCACTGCAGATGAAGGAGAGTGAGCAGAGGGCCGGACCTTAGTTCTAAGTAATCAGTCAGCAAATACGTCTTGAGCATCCACTGTGCACCCAGCATCACAGAGCAACCAAAATCCTTCACCACAGCAACCTAATTTAGAGATGAGGAGAAGAGGCCAAAACTTACAAGGTCAAAGAAAGCAAGAATAAACTAAACAACAAGATAGTCGTCCAATGATGCCCATGTTTGTTTATTTATTCAGCATGTATATATCCATTAATGGCCTATTGTGTGCCATGGACTTACTAGAAACTGAAGATAGAAGTTGAATAAATGGCCTCCCTTGAAGGTATTTAAGGTCTAGGGAAGGAGACAGATGAGCAAATCAATGTCCGTGATTAATTTACATTCTTCTGGCTCTGAGTATTGACAAAGGATACATTTCAGAGTATCTGAAATACTTCATTCAGGGCCCAAGAGATCAGCTCTAATACCGTAAGCTGGAAGGTGTTCAAGGTCTGGTTTCTGGTCTCAGAGAATTTAGAGCTTCAGATTCAAAGTCTAGACGTGAATAAACTAGTTGATCATTATCAAAGTGGTAGCCGCAGATGGTTTTGAGACTCTTGTCTAAGGGTAGCTGTAAAGTCTGAAAACACAAATAAATCTATTCTAAATTGTTAACCACAATCCATGGGAAGGCAAAATACAGAGCAGACTCAAACAGCTTTAGTAACCCCTCTAGCATGAGGAGGTGGACGCAGGAGCAAATTATGTCCCCACATTCTGCAACACTCTGCTGCCTTGCTCCCTGCTGGGAGGGACAGCCCATGTGGTCATCACTACGTGGGCAGCACCCAGCAGGGTACCTGCATAGTCTTTGGTATCTTATAAATATTTATCAAATTAATGAATCAACAAAAGAGTGAATAATGCAATCGTGCAGATCAAAGAATACAAAGTGCCCAGCAGACAGCCAACCACCAGACCAGTGGACTGGGAACAGCTACTTTTAGGGAGTCCAGACTTCTCTGAACTCCAGACCCATGTGTCCAACTGTCTGTTCATCAACTCTTCTTGGCTGTCTCAAAGTCATCCTAAACTCAGACAAGATAAATTCATGATCTTTCTGTGCACATGCTTTGCTGCAGTGGGGTATCTCAGTGAACACCACCACTCTGTCCAGGGACATAGGCCAGAAACCAGACATGCATCATTTCATAGCCCTGTCCTCACTCCTTACCAACCCATCCCTCAGTGCTATTCATTTACTTCCTAAAATGCCCTCAAATGCATCTCCTGCCATCCCTCCAATCCCAGATGGCATCTTTCTCCTAGGCTAATCCTGCTGCCTCTCCCTCTGGGTCTATCGGAATCCTCTCCCTAGCATCCGTCTGCCTTGCTCCTGTCTCTACCTGCAATACAATCTCTTCCCATCTTCACAGGGTTAACATTTTCTCATCCATTGGCCTGCAGGAGAAGGTGTCCTCATCTTGACTACAGCAAAACTGTCTCTCATGAGCTCTAGCCGACTTGTTTCATGACGTTAGTCGCAGTTGAAATTTTGCAGCCCACACTGTACAGAGTCCATGGCCTGCTACATTCACACCTAGTAACAAGCAGAGGGAAATAGCCACTGGGGTTAAGAAAAGGCTTTGGGGACAGAAAAGGGAGAGAGAGACAGTCATTTCCTGCCATGGAAGTGTTCAGGGTTTAGAAAGGAAGGGAACCCCAGGCCCTGCTCTGTTAGATTGGTGGAGGTGCTTTTGACTTGGAAGGTGCAAGTTCAAATGCTCCCCCACCACCACCCCAGTAAATGCCATCATGGATAATGCAGCCTCAGGGGCCACCACAGGGGCATGGAGGGCACTTGGCAATCTCATGCCTGCCCGAAAGGTGGCTCCAGGGACTGTCACCAGGGGGAGCACCAGCCCTGGTGGTCAAGTCTTGTTTGGGTTTTTCAAGAGGCATCTAAAACCAAAATTCTTTGTAATGTCTCCTGATTTTTAAATGCTGACAAGTAATTCAAAAATTATGTTTTTAAAAAAACCAGTATGAGAATGAAATAAAACTTATCTATGGATCTGGTTTCCGTATGCAGATTCCAGTATGCCATCTCTGCATTAAACTATTTCTCCATTTTCCCAAGCCCTACACAGCCTTATAACTCATTCCTCTTTCGCCCCTCAGAGGACTTCACACAGACCAGACGTGCTCTGGCTGCTGGTTAGCACTGCATTAAGCTCCTTAATTCTTTCCTTGGTGGATTCATCCCAACTTGTCTCTTCCTTCCCAGCCCCTCTCTGCTCCCCCACCCCAAATTTCATGCTGGCCTCCTTATTAGGTCATCCGTAAGACAAATGTCTTGTCCTTTAAGACAACTTTCTAAAAGAGCTTTGGCAGGGGATGCTCTCAAGGGCCAGAGCCACCGAGGATGCCCACTGCCTCTCTCTGCCTTTCTCCCTGCTCTGTCCTCCACGGAGCACTCTGAGTCCACAAGCCTAGAGCTTGAGGAACACAATTTGAAATCTGCTATTCCATTCATCCACCAAAGATCAGCCCTTGAAAATAGCTGTCAACGGCTAGACCAGTAAACATGAGACCCCTTACAGCACCCGCAGCCCATGTGCTAGCCGGGCAGGAGGGAACTGCCGCTTAGGGTGGGGCTGGGCAGCGGTGGGATTTAACAGCAAAGGACAAAGGGAGAAGCTCCAATCTGCCTGGTGTCTGCGTGTCCTATAGGCACCTCGGACCCCACAGAGTGTTACCTCTGTGTGTCCTAACTCCTCCCTTCTCCCCGAGCTCCGGCACCACCTGGTCACCCAGCGTGACTCACGTTCCCTAGAAATGGTTAGTTGCTGAGACTGTGATTCCATCACTTGAGACCCTCCCATGCGCTCTCCTGCCCTCCCTCCTCACTGACAGCCTCTGTGCAGGTGTAGCTCACGCCGCAACCACCTGGGAGCGCCGGTTTGTCTTCCCCTTAAGCACGGGCTTCCTTTGACTTCCTCCTGTCACCGCCTCCAGGGTCCCTTCCTCCTCTCTCCACAAACCTGATGACTCGCACTGATCCGTTAAGGTTAGGTAAGGGGTCTGCTCCTGCGGAAATCTTTCCTCACTTTCTGCCCCGCACTCCACTTTTCCCTGCTTCCCTCACGATTTTCCCTGCTACAGATTCGTCTGTGCACCTTGCGTGGTACACCTTCAGCAGCTCTAAGGCAGTGGCTCTGATTCAAACCTGGTGCCTAGCACAGAGCAGGTGCTTAATAAACCTGCCCAATTAATGTGTCGAATGACTGATTGAAACATTCTAACCTCCGCGTTACACCCTGTGTCGGCTGATTTCACACAGCCCCTTTCTCAGCACACACAGCTTATTTTTAGCATTAGTGGTTCATCTCCCAGTGAAATTTGGTGCCAGCTGTGGTCACCTGTTTGATTGCTCTCTGAGCTCTGCCTTTAACTAGAAATTAATTTGGATTACTTAAGCTTTCCTTGCCCAGCGGAGAAACTCCGGCTGGGTAAATCCAAAGCTGCCGGCGATTTTTCTTTTTCTGTTTAATCTCCTTCTCTCATGCACCAACTCTAATTTTGTGCTTTCTGGCTTCCTCCCCCCTCAGCGCCCATTTTTGATCTGCCACATCTGACCCTTCACAGATGGTGACTCACCTTGATGCACCTTCCCATGTGTTCCCTCCTTTCCGGGAAACTGAAGCCAGCCTTCAGTTTGCCAAGAGACCCACCCTCACCAAGAGACTCAGTCTCAGGACTCAGGAAATACCGGCAGTTACATCTGACAGTGTAAACCAGAAGTGGGAAATCCTAAATCCCGCTCTGCTGGCCTCTCAGCCTTATCACACCTTGGTGCTTAGGAAGATCAGGGATTTTAGAGGCTGATTCTTTGGCCAGAAGTTCTGACCACCAGCAGCTGGGCTCAGAGCATGATGGGAAAGAAAGGGATGAGCCCAGAACCCGACCCCTACCAAGTTCTCTTTTTGGTAAGGCTGTGTTTATTCCAACCTGTGGTCCCCTGACAGCCTAATCAGAGACTTGCCAGCTCCCCTGATGACCCAAGGGCCCTGCGTATGCCCAGCAGCCAGAGAGTGGACATGAAATTCATTCTGATCACTGATGCCTACCCCTCTCTCACTTCCCATCCCATCAGCATCCTTCCTGCTTTCTGGGCAAGGGTCTGTCCAGACCCCACACCAGCTCCAGAAGCAAAACTGGTGGTCTCTGTTGAGCAATTGTGTCAACAACACCTGAAGGAGGGCTAGAGCGGGGACACTGCTGACCACACATAGAACTGAGAACCTGACAGGAACTTTAGGGAGGCCAAAGACCAAACATCTGGTGAGTTGCTAGGGCCCTAGAAAGGACAGTTGGGCCTTGGAGGGGAAACCACTGCTTTTTCTAAAGAGGGTCTTAAATATCAGCGACCTTTTAAAATAACTGTGAACCAGAGTGTGCTGTATTTGAAATTTCTACTCATTGGCTTTAATTTAGTAGAATGTTGACACATCTTAGTTAGGATACTATAATCCTTAAATGCATCTAAGGAAGCATCTTTTTAAGTCATTCTCTTTCCACAGTTGACTCATGTTAGATTTTCATGGAGCTGCACCAGCTCTTCTGTGTACAAGTTTTCTTTTTTGAATTTAGATACAACTTTATATTTTTCCACTTTGGATTTCTCCTTGATTTGTATTCTTTGTGCTAAACTTTTAGAAATTTGAGAGAATCGTCTTCCTTTGGAATGAAAGTAATATGTGTTTACTATAGGAATTTGGAAAACATATTAGAGTATGCATTGAAGAATGAAAATCAACATTACCCAAATATACTCCGTTAACATACCTTCATTTCTGTCCCACTCATGGTCTTTTATGTATTTTAAAAGAGGATGGATGTATAGATGGGTGGATCTCTTGATTTATCTAGTAATTGGCGTTCTGTGGAACACACAGCTTAAGTTCCTTATTCTTGTCTCTTAACATTTCATTATGAACAGTTCCTCAAGTCACTGGGTATTCTCCTATATGTCCTTTAGGTTTCATCATAGTCACAGATTGGCTGCACCATAATTGTTCTAACTAAGCTTTTTTTGTTTATGTTTTTACTTACTCCAGGGTGTTTCTCTTTTTATTTTTATTGGTGCATAATAAATGTACATATTTATGGCATAGAAATGATATCTTAATATGTATGTGCAATGTAGAATAACCAAATCAGGGTAATTAGCATATCCAACACCTCAAGCATACATCATTTCTGTGTCTTGTGAACATTCAAAATCCTCTACGCCAGCTTTTTAAAAATATGCAACAAATTATAGTTGACCCTCTTCACCCCACATTGCCCAGACCTCATTCCTCCCATCTTCCTTCCCGCAGCCTCCCCAGCCTCTAATACCCACCATTCTACTCTCCAATTCCAGCTAAATTTTTTTTAGCTCCCACATAGGCAAGAGGAAATGCCAACCAAGCTTCTACTGTTACCATTTTTTGTACATTCTTAGTTTCTGACAGTTGAGTCTAAGCAATGCAACTGCCCATCTCAGCTACAACCCAAAGCAGAGATGGGAGAAACTCTCCAGTAAAGAGCTAGGGTGGTGGAAGGCCCACTTAAACTGAGAGGAGGGTCCCAAAACAGAACCTACCCAAACATATCCTGAGGCTGGGAGCCAAGCGGCTCATTCAGTTTAGGAGCTGGAGCTGCATTAGCAGAGCCAAGAGAGGCCCAGCAGAGGTTGATTCCCAGCAAGCATGCACAGACCCTCACATTCCTTGGAAGGTTTGACCAGGAGGGGACTGAGAGAGATCCGCAGGTAACTCCAAAATATTTGACAGGAAATTAAAAATTGATTAAATTCTAAATTTATTTTCTTGGGTTTCTTTGATGTTGAGGTGGAAAATTATACATTACCAAGATACTTGTTTTTCATGTATATTTCTTCTTGCATGAGTTGTCCACCAAGTTATTTGCTCATTTTTCTACTGAAGATTCATCTTTCTTCTTACTGATTTGTGGAAACTTTCCTATATATTAATTATATTAATTCTTTACCTCTGTTTTGCAAAAATTTCTCTAGATTTTCTAGCTTTTATTTTTTATGTTACTTTTAAGTTACATATGGAACTTAAAAGGTACATCTAGTTAGTTCTACATATATTCTCCTTCCAGGTTTCTGTTTTGGTTACCTTCTGGCTAGCTATCCTCCTGGCTGGTCCTGTGACCCTTTCAGGTCTGCCCATAGAGGTGAGCTGAGCAGGCTTCTTCCCATATGGATCAATATGGATTGAACCATATTTGTAGCATTTGTAGTGCTGTCCTCCATCACCAAAGCATACAATTTAAAATTAGCAGCTTCATTCTCCAAGATGAGAAAGTTTCTCCCATCTCTGCTTTGGGTTGTAGCTGAGAAGGGCAGTTCCATTGCTTAGAGATTCTGTCCTCTTGCATTAAAAGGTAAGTTCCAATGTAGAGTATCAATGTCTTTATATAGTGATCAAGAAAATGCCATGAAGGCTATCTCTAACAGTACGATCAAAATAATTCTGATTGTATATGAAGCACATTCTGCCCTATGATTGCACCAATGTACACAGTTATGATTTAATGAAATTATTTAAAAAAAAAAAAGGTAAGTTCCAGGTGGGCAGAGGCTTCTGATTTGTTCTCAAGTATGTGTGTCTTCAGTATCTGGGACAAATAAATCCTTGTTGAATACACGAGTGAGTGTACAGAAGAAAATCTCTCAGAACTCTCCTCCCTCAGTTATAGGGCTTCCTTTCCTTATCCATTCCTGCCTCCAGGTACCTTGGACCCACCTAGTCCTCACTGTTGTTTGCTCCTGCCTGGACCATATCCACGCAGTTATTGTCCAGTGCAACTTATAAGCTTAAAGCTACCAAAAGCATAGAACAGGGTGTCCAACCTTTTGGCTTGTCTGGGTCAAAAGGTTGGACAAAGAAGATTTGTTCACATTGGAAAAAGAAGAGTTGTCTTTTATACACAAACACTAACAAAAACTGATGAGAAAAAGAAAAGGTTCATGACAACGAGATCTGCCCCCAGAGATAAGCAAAAAAAGTCCTCACATAATGATCCTAATTATGCAGTGGTCCATTCAGAGAATATTTTTGCAATCACTAATGTAGAAAATGAACACATCTAAGTAATAAAATGTCTTTTTCAATATTTTTTATTATAAAAGTCAAAGTGGGCAACTTAAAACTAGTGGGATATTTGACAATGTGTTTGAGAAATTAATGCATCGATATGATATCTAGTTTGATGGAAGTAGTTGGAGTTCTCAGTGAGTTCTTGAGGTACTCATCAGAGATTTTGGTTCTAATTTTACTCTTAATGTGCTTCATTCTTGAAAATGGTTGTTTGCAAATGTAGATGTTGTCAAAAAGCAATGACATGAATGAGGCATGACTGTGAAGTGAGGGATATTTATCTCTAGGAAGATAGGCTCTATAAAAGCCCAGTAAAGAGACACCATCAAATTTTTCTTTAAGTTGAATGTCAGATTGCAAGTCTATGCATTCCATTTAAAAATTGGCAGGTAAAGATGGCGGACGAGTAACAGCTTCCTTGCGGCTGGGCACAGTGAGACTGGGGAGAGAGGACTTCAGGCATCTCTGCCAGGCGGGATCTGCCCAGAAACTTCCCTTTGGGGACACAGGGCGTGAGGCTTCTGGACACCCTGAGGAAAGCTAAAGCTGCGGAGATTGGGCAAGTGGTTGTGTCTGTTCATTCGGTCTGATCCTGTCGGCGGCTGTGGGTGGGGCAGCAGTGGGACTGCAGGCTGGAAGGGCCTTGCCTGTAAGCTGTTTGGGTTTCATTTGGACTTGGCACTTGGTTGAACTGCCTTGGGAGAACCTGGGCAGGACTGTGGGGTTTTTTGAGTGTTGCCTGGGGCCCAAGACTGGGCCACCAAGCCAGACGGAGCTGCCAGTGTTTGGTGGTGGGCTGTGTGGAGCCATTGTGGGAGAACTGCCCTGGCAAGCTACACCCTCAGGGTCGCAAAACAGGTATTGGGCGGGAGCGAGTAATCTAGTGACTGAGCAGCCTAAAGGCGGGGACTGAGACGCCTTGCAGCCTTAGCCCTCAGGGGCATAGGGTGAGACCAGTTTTGGCACACTGGGTAAGTGATAGCCACTCAAGGAGTGATCCCAGCCATAGCGCTTTCCTGGGGAAGCTTCGGCTT